>CAUYLG010029652.1:0-47610 GCA_963573385.1 Cacajao melanocephalus | reverse complement strand
ATATCCTGAAGAATATTTTCCAACTTGGATTCATTCTCTTCATGACATTCAGGTACACCTATCAGTCGTAAATTAGGTCTTTTCACATAGTCCCATATTTCTTGGAGACTTTGCTCATTCCTTTTTACTCTTTCTTCTCGAAACTTATCTTCTCGTTTCATTTCATTAAGTTGGTCTGCGACCTCTAATATCCTTTCTTCTGCTTGATCAATTTGACTGTCAAAACCTGTGCATACTTCGCGAAGTTCTCGTATTGCATTCTTCAGTTCCATTAATTCACTTATATTCCTCTCCAAATTGTCCATTCTTGTGAGCATTTCGTCAAACCCTTTTTCAAGGTTCTTAGTTTCTTTACATTGGGCTAGAACATGTTCTTTTAGCTCAGAAAAGTTTCTTATTATCCACCTGCTGAAGCCTAATTCTGTTAATGGATCACACTCGTTCTCCATCAGGCCTTGTTCCCTTGTTGATGAGGAACTATGATCCCCTGTAGAAGGAGAGGCATTCTGATTTTGAGTATTCTCAGCGTTTTTACGCTGGTTTCTTCCCATCATTGTAAGTTTATCCACCTGTCGTTTGTAATTGCCAACTTTCAAATTAGATCTCTGAGTGGACGTCCAACTTGCTGATTCCCAGTGCTGAAATCTGAGCAACCCACTGCGCTGACTAAAACAGCAGCATTAAGATTCCTGGTGCTTTTCTGTCCAGGAATCTCCAGTCTGGCTTGAATCCCTTTTTCAATCAGGTAAATAGGCGACTGCCTTCCCAAAGCTCCAAACGTTGACCAAAAGGGGAGTCAGTCCCGTTTACTCTGCACGAAGAACCGCCGTGCCAGGTCGCCGGCAAAACCGCCACGCTGGCCACAAGAGTCGTGCTGGCGACCCGTGGAGCTCCTCCGCTGGGAATCTCCTGGTCCATGGGCAACAAAAATTCATCTGTAAGTGTGGTGTCCTCTTGTTCTGTGCGCTTTCTCTGGGAGCTACAATCCTGAGCGGCTAGTAGTCAGCCATCTTGGATCTCTCTCCAAATATCAGCTTCTCAATGAAGCTATCCTGGTAATTGTATAAACCCCCTCCCTGAAGCTACCACTTCCCCTTCTAGCAGCACTTACCCCCTTCTGACAAACTATGTGAATTCCTTAAATTCTATCTTTACTTTTTATTGATCGCATTTAGCTGTTAGAAGTTAATTCTGATAAAGCAGAGATTTTCATCTAAATTTACCTATGTTTTTTCCCATGCCTAAAAAAGTGTCTTGATATATACTAGGCATTTGACAAATACTTGTTCAACGCATGAATAAAGAACTTGCTGAAAACATATACAAACCAGATTGTACCCTCTGTAGTATGGCTTGAGTTGTAAATGTATCTTTCCCTATAGATATCTTGTTCATACCACCTAATATGATAGCCAATGCACTTAAGCCTTTAGGCACTTAGGCATTATCTTGCACATGTCTATAAAAACATAGATGGATCATGTGGTAAGTGTAACACATTATCTTCTCATCACATAATAATATTTTAATATTGTTGGCATAAAACCTGATTTTTGGAGTGAGTTTTTAGAAGAGAAGGGTCATATTTAAAGTAGGAGGACATAGGTATAAGAATACTAATATGGCAAAGCAGTAGAATATGATGCTACTGTGTGAAAATTTATGTACTTGATAATAATGGAGTAAGATTCAAAAGCAATTGGAGTGTGTGAGTATAAATTACAAACTCTTAAATTCAGGAAGGAATAAAATTAATGATCTCAAAATCTAGAGCATCAGAAATGTTAAAATCCAATGAATAATGAAGCCTTTGCAAAAGGTACCCTTCAAAATTTGCTGATGCTATTTACTGAGGGGAGTTTACCAAAAAGTATTTTCTACCAAGGTAAAATATACAAAGGCCCTGTCCCATATTCAGCTTTATTCAATTGAAGCAGGTAATATCAATTTATTTTTAGAAATGCTAATTAGAAATTAATGCATATCACCAAATAAGTGAATGCACTTTGATTTCACAGTGATTTTTTTCTAAATTTGGTAGCTCAAGCTCAGACAAATTATGTACAAATTACTGAAAATAAATAGTTAAAATAAGCTTGAAGGAATAAAGTATTACACTTATGAAAATAATCCATAACCAATCAAAATAGCTTTTCCCTACAGAGATATTAACGTGTTGATTAAAGAAGGGACATTATTGAATGGGGAAAGAATAAAACTAAAACCTCATATTTGTTTTTTTGTATGTTCTCATTACAGTGCTTGCACATGTAAGAGATATATCACAAGCATTTAATAAAAATGCTATTCGGAGCACATTTAGGCAAAATGAGAAAGTATTAAATAAAGAATAAGCTATTCTCATCAGTGAGCCTAAAATTTATCAAATTTTGGAATATTATTAAAAAGTTATATAAGTCAGAAAGTAATATAAATTTAAGACTAGAACTAATATGTACTAAAAATATTTTGATAAACATTTTATGTGTATTATCCCATTTAATTCTGATAAAAAATCCAAAGAGAAGTCTTTTATCATCTCCATTGTTCAGAAAAGAATATTAGGCTTACCACGAGTAATAAGTTGCTCACAATAGTGTATATTAGAACCTAAATTTACACCTGACAGTTTGACCACGACATTGCTGTGATACTTTAAACTCTATGTTTTCCCAAAAGTCATTGAAGAGCAAGTTGTTTAATTTCTATGTAATTGTGTGGTTTTTGAGAGATCTTCTTGGTATTGATTTATATTTTTATTCTATTTTGGTCTGAGAGTATGCTTGGTATAATTTTGATTTTTAAAATATTTATTGAGGCTTACTTTAAGACTGGGCATGTGGTCAATCTTAGAGTATGTCCTATGTGCAGATGAAAAGAATGTATATTCTGTAGTTGTTAGATGGCATATTCTGTAAATGACTATTAGGTTTAACTGGTCTAGTATAGAATTTAAGTTTACAATTTCTTTGTTAGTTTTCTGCCTTAATGATTTTGTCTAATGCTGTCAGTGGAGTGTCAAAGTCTCTCATTATTATTGTGTGGTTCTTTAACTCTTCTCATGAATCTACTAGTACTAGTTTTATAAATCTGGGTGCTCCAATGTTGGATGTGTATACATTTAGGATAGGTAAGTCTTCTTTTTGAATTGAACCCTTTTATCATTATGTAACGACCTACTTGTTTTTTTTTTAACTGCTGTTAGTTCAAAGTCTGTTTTAGCTGGTGTAGGAATAGTGACCACTGTTCTTTTTTGTTTGTTTTCCATTAGTGTGCTATATCTTTCTCACTTTACCTTGGGACTGTGGTGTGGGGATCGCTCCAGCGTAGAGGCATTTTGACTGTGCCTCCGCCATAATGTGAGCTTGAGCCGGGACACATTTCCCCCTTTTGCTGGAGGCAGTCGAGCTATGAGGAAGCAGGAACTAAAAATGGATGATTCTGTTGAAGTGATTTTAGACTCCCTGACTCGGACACAATGGCTTGGTGATGGCTGTGGGGTCTTACTAGACATTGTGTTTTATCTTAAATCCTGTTCTTGGCTAGTTTTATGACTCTGTTTACTGAGCACTGCCTAGGCCCTGTGGCCATGCTTGTGACTCTCGGAGATTGTTGCCTTTGAGGATTTGTGATTCCTTCGGACCCTTAAGGAATATCCCCTTTCCAAATGTAAACCCTTGCTCAATAGATAAGAAAATCATCTTCCTGTTTTGTGATCTCCTGATTAAGTACTCCTTTTGTTTACTGATATTTTTCTTCTACCACAGACCTTCTGTGTTGTAACTTTTTGTTCCCCTTTATTGTATAGAATCAACAATGTGGGTTGACGTCAGCTGCTGAAAGCTGAAAGTATATATTGGGACCCTATGCACAAATAAAATGGCTGCTTAGGCACAGCCTATTCAGTCCTCCAGACCCCATCTGTCTTATCTTCTTTATTTCCCATGCACTTCTCTCCTTCCAGGTTGGGACCCTCTTATAGGCCAAAAGTCCCCGGCAGACGTGCCGTTCCCGACACTGTGGGTGTCATTATAGGGGATCCACATCATATGGAACCCACAAAGGGTCTCTTGAAGAAAGCAGATGGTTTGTTATTCTTTTTTTATCCAACATGCCAAATTATGCCTTTCAAGTGGGGTATTTAGAACATTTACATTCAAAGTTAATACTGATATTTGGGGTTTTGTTTCTGTAGTGGTATTGTAAGCTGGTTGCTTTGTATTCTCAATTATGCAGTTGCTTTATAGCATCTGTGGGCTATGCACTTACATGTTATTTTTAAAAAACCCTCAAAAAACTAGGCTTTGAAGGAACCTACCTCAAAATAATGAGTCATATATAACAATCTCAAAGCCAACATCATATGGAGTGAACTCAAGCTGGAGCCATTCCTCTGAAGAACTAGAACAAGATAAGGAAGCTCACTATCACCAATTCTCTTCAACATAGTATTAGAAGTCTTACTCAGAGTAATCAGGAAAGAGAATGAAATAAAAGGCATCCAAATAGGATAAGAAAATATCAACCTATCTTCACTGATGATACAATTTTATATGATTTTAAAACATGCGAATACTGCATGTTTGTGGGATGTTGGAGAGGGTCAGAAAAAATGCCTATTGGGAACTATGCTTATTACCTGTGTGGTGAAATAATCTGTATACTAAACCCACATGACATGCAGTTTACCTATATAACAAACTTTTACCTGTACCCATGCATCCAAAATAAAAGCTAAAAATAGAAAGAAAAAATGTGGTTTCCAAGAGAGGAGAAATTATAGTAAACACAACCCTTCATCACACCAGGAAAAATAACAGAGAACACTGCCCAAAGCCAATGATCCATATGCCATATAGGCTTCTGGAGCACTGTGGTGCTTTATGTATTGGAATCACCATTGCGGAAGCTTTGCAGGAGCCACAAGTCTATAGTCCCATTAGACAAGCCAGGCCTGGCAGCCTCAAATTGCCCAAAGCTTTTAATGCTATAGTTAAATGCAGAAATCAGAGTCTATGGGCTCTCTGCTATTGAGATTAATGTGGTGCTTACTGTTGTTGCTTCTGCTTCCTGACTCAGGTCCCTGGGTGCTATGCTTCTGACTGAGGGTACTGGGATTTACTTCAACTGGTTTTATTGACACAACACTGCCTAAATAAGAAGCTGTTGTTGCTGCTACTGGACACATGAGTAAACCAAAAAAATAGAAAAAACACATTGTCTCTTCTCCTCCTACCTTCCAGTCTTCTTTCAGGGTCTCCCACTGGTTGACAAGGGAACATGAGAAACATAGTCTTCAGCCTTCTAAACTTCAGTGATATGGAAGAGGTCATGTAAATGCAGAGATGGAGATAAAAGCCAAAGACAAACAATAAATATAAAATATACAGTGCCTCAATTGCATTTTAAAAAGTTATAAATACATGGGAAGTTAGTTATGTCATCTGAGTTGACTGAAATGTTATTTCTAGTAGGCTTGAAGTCATGGCTAGCAAGATAAGAAACAGGGAGAGGAAACTAATACAGTTGCAAAATAAGAAAAAGTTTAGAAAACTAAAGGATCAACATTCTGGGACCCAAAATATTCACTCTAAATTCTATATGTAGAATTTATTTACAAAAACAAAGCACAGTAAAATGAAATTATACCTAGAGGATGGACAGAACACTGCATGGAGTTAGGACACAGGAAGACACTGATGCACATACTGAGTAATAGGCAGATCATGTGACTAGAGCAAAATCTTTTCAGCTGTTATCCATAGCTCTTGAAGCTCTGAAAGCCAGAGGAAAAAAAAATTCAACTTGAGTTCCTGAAGTTATTCAAACAATGTAGCTTTATTAGTACTGTCCAAAATTATGGTTCTCAATCCTACCTGACCTATGTCATTTCTCGTACTTCCTTTACGTCCTAAAATGTATTTCATGAATTATATAACGTAATTAACTCTACATAATTTTTAAACCACTAAGAAGGCAATAACATAAATATAAAAGATAAATCAGATCAAGGAAAATCATTATAATATGCATTTCATAATAGCTCAGGTGTGAAAGCAGTAGAAGACCCAATAAAGAGATATTAAAGCCTGTTGTGTTATATATTTCCTGTTTGCCTCCCCATATCTACACTCCACACTTAGACATCGTGCTGTATGTTCTAGAAAAATGACTCAGATATATCATTGAGCTGTTTTGCTTTCTGACTTCTGCTGGAATTTGTCAATACAAGACACCAGTAGGTGTCAAAGGCAGGGATAAAATGGTGTGTCATTTATTTATTAATATTTGAGACAGGGTGTTGCCCAGGAGAGTGCAGTGGCAAGATCATGGCGCACTACAACCTCAAACTCCCAGGTTCTGGTGGTTCTCCCTCCTCAGCCTCTTGAGTAGCTGGGACTACAGGCATGCACAACCATGCCCATCTAATTTTTTAAATGTTTTGAGAGAAAGGGCCTCAGTATGTTGCCCAGCTGGTCTGAAACTCCTGGGCTCAGGGGATCCTGCATCCTTAGCCTCCCAAAGTGTCAGGATTTCAGGAGTGAGCTACCACTATGCCCCACTCTGGGGGCTTGTAATGTTTCTCTCCTTGCCAGTTCATAGGTTTGTCACATTTTAGTACAGTTGACAACAGTCCACTCTATACAACTATCCTCTCCAGGTTATAGCAATTGCTTTATTGTTTGTTTTTTTCAGGTTTAGGAATGATATTAGAACCTTAAATTTATGATTCCTGGGTTTCTCTGCTATTCTTACCCACCCCCACCAAGCCCTGTCCACATCTTTATAAAGAGATCTTTTATTAAAATTTCTTCAGATCACACACTTTGTAAATTTTATCTGTCTTTATCATGTCTTGACATTGTTATACATTTACTTTTAATGAATATGCTGAGATATATGAAAAGTAAGATGGTCAGAAGCTGTTTAATAACAAATATACAAGAAAATTATGTAAGAAAATTATGACTGAATTCAGAAACAAAATCTAATATTTAGATAAAAAATTATCTTTTTTGTATATGCAAAGGGAAATAGAGAAATAATCTCAATTGGAATATAGAGAACATTCCAAGATACAGAGTGACAAAGTGGAAAAACTGAAGAAGTATGATATTCTCACAACTGTGTTAGATCTTACTAGAATCAAAATAATTCCTTATATGTTTATGATTAAGTACTACAGGATACAGTTAATGTCTTGAAATTTTACCATAAATTAACAAATACATTCATTTTTAATACATAAGACAAATTTCATGAGCTTTTATTTCAGTAAGTAGTAGGGAACAGAGAATGGATTAGAAAAAGGAGCCTGATCAACATGGCAAAACCCCATCTCCACTAAAAATACAAAAATGGTAGGACACTCCTGTAATCCCAGCTACTGGGGAGACTCAAGCATGAGAATTGCTTGAACCTGGGAGGTGGAGGTTGCAGTGAGCCAAGATTGCACCACTTGCACGACAAAGCAAGACCCTATCTCAAAAAAAAAAAAAAAAAAAAAGGCCAGGTGTGGTGTCTTACACCTGTAATCTCAGCACACTGTGGAAGGCCAAGATGGGAGGGTCACCTGAGGTCAGGAGTTTGAGATGGAAAGAAAGAAAAAAAAAGGAAGGAAGGAAAGAAGAGAGAGAGAGAAAGGAAGAATATAAAAGGTAATGGAGTACTCACAGGGTAGACATCTGTGAACAGTATCTGTGTTAGGGCAAAAAACAAGCAAACAAAAAATGTAATACGTAGTCAAGATAGTAAGTGCAAAGCTATGTATTTAGGAACATTTGTTGTTAAATAACTAGCTATGTTTTTGAAACCATCTTCCCCAAGTAGATGTGAAAATATGAAGCATTTAAAAGTAACCTATTTTAAAACATTATAAGAAAATCACATTGCAGTTTTTAAAGTGTCTGAAGATTCCACAGATATCACTAAATTGGACAGAATTCAGTGAAAGTTTTCTTGTGTGTGTTTGTATACTGGCATTAAAATTAAAAAGAACATGATGCAAAAAGTATAAACCTCCTCTCATATCCAGCAATAATGGTGAATTTCTCTCCACATATTAGCTCTCACAGTATGAGCCAAAGCTCATATTTTGTATTATTACGTCATTTCTAAGCTTCTCCGTTTCTATTGCTGTTATATAAATTTAATGGAGGCTGCCCTAGTGGTATGAGCTTTTTCCTCCTTTAAATCTAAGAAGGCTACTTATAAGCTATCAGTTTGCTAAGCCCTCTATGGCTCTTAACAGATATAAATACAGAAAGAAAAATGATTAACAGTTACTCCATATCTACCTCAAAGGGAAATTTGTGAGGTTTAATTGGATAATGTCTGTAAAGTGTTTCAATTCCTAGAAGAAAATAGTACATAAGCATAAGAGGGAAAGGCACCATGGTTAAATTATACTGAGTAAGTAGCAATAAAGGTAGGTTTTAGTTTGAATTCTGACAGGCTAGCAGTAGGATACTGTTATGAATTGCTCTAAATCTCTATTTCAGATGTTATCAGCAAACACTCATAAAACTGAGCTATTATGGAAAGTATAAGAGATTGATAGAGGAAGAGGAGCGTAGTTCAAGTTTTTGCTCTTTCTTATCAATTGAGAGTTGGTAAGCCTGTCATGGAAACTTTCAGACCCACAGTTTTCTCAGCTATAAAATAATGCAAAAAGTATCTTTCTACCTCACAGGTATTCTGTGAGGATTATACATTTTTTAAAAAAGTAAGTAAAAATGGTTAGAAATATTTAACATGATCTGTAAGTGTTTGCTAAAAAAAAATTGCCATTAATGGGATAGTTCAAAACAAGGAATGTAAGTATATTTATTCTAAAAAATAAAATACATTCAGTTTGTGTTTATCTTTTTTTTTTTTTTTCACTTTGAGAGAGTCTGGGTCCCAGATGGTGAATTTAACATAACATTTGCCAGATGTATTTCTATCCCTCCCTTTCAGCATGACTTCACAGAGAATGACGATGATCTTTTTCTGATCTTATGGATCTTTAAATAAAGACATTCACCATATGTGGTTTGGATTAAATTAGACAAGGAAAAGTCCCAGGAAAAAAACGTGTCTCTTCACTCACCCCTAGTCAGCATGATACACATGACTACCCTCTTAACCGTTGCCAATTACCACTTTTAGTTAATCGTCTATCTCAGAACTTTGGGAGGTCAAGGTGGAAGGATTGCTGAGCCCAGGAGTTCAAAACCAACCTGGGCAACAAAGCAAGAACCATCACCCACTTCTCTACCAAAAAAAAGAAAACAAACAAACAAAAAAAATTAAAAATTAGCCAGGCATGGTTGTATGTGCATATGGGCCCAGCTAGCTGGGAGGCCAAGGTTTGAGTATCCTTTAAGCCCAAGAATTGAAGCTGCAGTGAGCCATGATTGTGCCACTGCATTCCAGCCTCAGTGACAGAGTGAAACCTTGTGTCGATAATAAATAAATAAATACATAAGAGCTGGACTGTTTTTGAAAATTGTTATGGACAAATTTCTTGATAGTTAAAAAAACATAGCAATAGAGTTTGAATTACAGTTTACTCTTAGTTATAGTTTATACTATGTAGTTACGATTTTAACGTGTTCCATATTAGCAGTGGCTGTCTTGTATTCTGTTAATCTATAGATTCCTGTCTTTTCACATTGCACATACAAATTAAATATTTTTTGATTGAAAGATGAAATGAAGAATTTGTATGATCATTTCATACCACTTCCACTGCTACTACCTAGTCTGCTCTTCCATCATGTTTTACCTAGGATACTTTAATAACCTTCTAAATGGTCTCTACATTTCTAACTGGAATTTGTGCTTTTGTAAACTATGAAATAAGTGTGAAAACGTTTTAAAATTTTTAAATATTTTAATTATGTATATATAAACTTTGAAAAATTATTAAATGTTTCTGTAAAACCTTTGGATATTTCCTCATTTATGTCATGTATTTTACCTATTCTTATCTATTTTGCATATTTTTAAATTTCTCTATGATTTTTAAAAATGTAAATATTTTAATTTTGTTATTTGGTCACTAACCTGTGTTCTGTGTAAAATAATACATTTTGTTCCAAATTTCAGGTGTAGTTGTTCCATTTTAGAATACAATTTTGCTCTTATTGATTCAATTTTTCTGTGAAATTCAACATGTCACTGATTTGTCTAATTTTCTTATAAAAATTAATCATGATTATTTTAAGTCAATTTCTGCTAACTGCAGTATCTAAATGATCATTGAGTCAGCTTCTATCATTCTTGTGATTATATCATATTTTCTTGTCTCTCCACATTTATTATTACTTTTATCAGCCATTATATATGAAAAGGGATATAAAACACTCAGATATCATGTTTCAACAGAGATCATTTAATTGATGGGCTTGGGGCTGGTAGCTGCAATCTTCACCTGACCTGACCTTTGCAAATTATGCTTTCATTGAGTTTTATATGAGTATGGAAGGGTTTAATTTATAAATGCTAAAAGTCTTTGAAAATTCTTAAATATTATATTTGAAGGGATCTTCTGCCCTATTATTTCTTTCCTTTTCATTCTGAGAGTGTAAAACACAGCTCTACCATTGAGATATTTTCCAGCTAATTTCTCAAGTCTCATATCAAAACTAGTTTCAAAATACAGCAAATGGTTTCAGGTAGAAAAGCTTTTACTCCGAAATAAAGGCTCATAACCTGGTGGGCTTTTTAGTTTACTTTCATTTTGTTTTGGTAAAGTTACCACAAGACTGCAGGAAATTTTACTCTCGCTTTGAATGTATAGACCTGAGTAAAATTTCTAGACACATCTGCAAAAACAAAAATCTAAAAAAAAAAAAAAAAAAAATTTGGAGGGTAAACAGTCTCCATTTTTGTGTTGCCTCAATTTTCCCATTTGTGGTTTTAGCCATATACAATTACTAAAACTCTTGGTAGTTTTGTTTCATTTTTTATCTAGCAAAATCTTGACATCTGTGTCAGCAAAATTCTCTTCTTGATTTCAATTAATACTAATTATCGCAGTATTACTGAAACACCAGGGGTTTGGTCTAGGTCCTGCAGAAAGCCAATCACTGAGATGACAGTTACTACAAGAAAGAAGGCTTTAATCCAGTGCTGCAGCCATGGAGATGGGAGCTCAGTCTCAAATCCATCTCCCATCTGCTAAAACCAGGAGTTTGTATAGCAGGGCAGAAATGAAACAATGTGTAAGAAAACAGGAACTAGGGAGGGGCAAGGATGCAATCATGATAAATAAGAGTCAGGCATCTCATTGTTAGGATGTGGTGATCTGCTGAGTTTCAGTTCTTTGATAATTTTTTTTGAGAGGCCTGAAGGTCCTTTCCTGAGGAAAAAATTCAGCTAGAACAAACCTAAGTTTCGAGCTTTAAGACCAGAATAGTCCATTTCTATTCTTATTTAAAAGAACAGTCTAGGGGACTTTTGGGTCAATTTCACCAGGTTGAAAATGGCTAAGGATAACAAAGGCAAAAATAAATGAGAAAGGAAGACAAAATGCTTGTAAACTGTACAGATTTCTTTGAATTCCAAACACTGTTTTTCTTTTTAGTTCTCTTAGAAGATGTGCCACTAGAGAGGAAAACAGTCCAAATAAATCTTCTCCGTCGTGTGCGATGCTCTGACAATTTTTGTTTGACTTTTCCATATATATTTAACAATTCAATAATCTTAATATTACCGTGATTATCTGGACCCCTGCTTTTTCTATAACAATAGCAAGTAATCTTTTGGCATCATTAGTAGCATTTATCACTAAATAAATGCTTAAAACCATATCTGAATGATTTCCCTTTGCCTAATTATTTTAATCCTTCTTAAAGTGATGTATTTTAGTATATTTTTTATCATCTCCTCCTACATCTTTTCATGGAAATTACTATGATAGAACATTAAATATATTATCATAATCCATAAGATAAAAATTATTTTAAGAGGTAGAATTATACAAAGCTCTGACCTAAAAACTTGTCTTGGGACTTTTCCCCCCAGTCCTTGATGTGAATTAAATTTTAAGTTATAATAGGTTATAAAATGTATGAGTTTCTCTCCTGTATAATTAGCAATGTAGAAACTCAGAGAATAGAGCTACTCAAGACACTGGTAGAGTATTAAAACAAGACTCAGATATTTAAATGCAAGTCTGAACTTTTGCTTCAACACTGCTTTGTTGGATTACCTGGAATAAAAAAATGTTCCCTTTGTCTCTTATTAAATTTTCTATAAGAGGGAAAAGCTAATATCCTATTGTTCTTCTATGTATAATAAGAAATAAAATAATGAAGTTTGTGGCTATGATAGTTAGGCAGAGCATTATAGCACTGAAAGGAGAAAATTTCAAAAACAAAAAAATTATATGTGGATGAATATAAACATATGAATATATACATATATATTCATTCTAAAATGAATATAAAAACAGAGAATAAAATGGAAAAATAATGAAAAAATCTTGCACAGTTCCAATAGCCAATAATTTAATTAAAAGATCTAAAAAATAATTTAAACTTGTAAATACACCAGAGATTATTGTATGTTTTTGTAGTGCAGTGTTGTATTTGTAGCTTTGGTGGTTTTACTAGCTGGTGGGCTACTTTGCAAGTCTATAGGGTCAGAGATTATCTTTTATATGTTGACCTCAAAAAGTGCAAATATTTCCTGCCATTGTAAAGATAAAATGTAAAGGATTATTGATTTTTGTCCTGTTGGACATGAATCAGTTTTATAGAAATCTAGCATTTATATCCTAATACACATTTATTAAAGTTCCTATCAATATTCAACTCTTAAAATGCACTTTAAACTGGTTTTAACATCTTACCCTGTTCCCTTATTAACACATTATTTAAATAAAAATGTGCTGCATGTTCACTTTGTATTTGCAGTTTTGGATGTCCTGTTGAGTAGCCCAAATGGACATATTTAATGGAGTCAAGTAATTTGCATTACGGACTGCATAAGTCCAGGCACATTTTTTCTTTCCTGATTTCCAGAGGAAAACCCAAGAAACACAGAACTTTTATTTTGTAAACTCTATTTATCCTTTCCTTCTCCACTCCTACTAATTTTATTTTTTGTTACTAGTTCACGCATATCAGTAACTAATTTCCAAATGGTAGCATGATTCAGAATTTGGTTTTTAATTTGATAATTTGGAGATTTCTGTCAAGTGAATGATGAAGATCTATACCTTCGTGGGTAAAAGGTGACAGAAAATATACTTTTCAGTCTTTTTTGTTTGTCTGTTTATGAACTCAAATTAATTAAGAAAATTATTTTTTGCCCAGTTAGGAAAATAATTTTTTGATACCTGGATTGGTGAATTTTTGTAGATTTTGTTAATTTGTTCTCTTTTTATTTCTTTTGACATGTAACAGAAATCGTAGAACTGAAATTGCAGGCATTATATATTCCTGTTTGTCTGTCTACAACTCAGAAAGCTGTTTACCTTAGGGCGAAGTCGTTTTCTACCTATGGAGGGTATTTATCAGTTAAAATTGTATATCTCTTCAATTAAAAAGGTATTATAAGTTTATAGAAATAAGTTACTGATTATATGTTTTCTCTGATTTATTAATATAGAATATAATAGAAAGGTGAATTTATATTTTCAGTCTTATTTAGTATTCTTTCTTCTGGAGTTTCTAATTTTGAATTTTTAATCTTATACCAGTTTTCTGATCAAAATAATAAGCTTTAGTCTAGTATAGTCTTTAAAATTATAAAAAACACAAATTGTGTTCAACAAAATTGAGTTTTAACTATGAATTTTTAATGTTAGCAATCATTTATTTTATATATATATATATATATATATATATTTTTTTTTTTTTAGACAGGGTCTTGTCCTGTCACAGAGGCTGGAATGCAGTGGCAGAATCACAGCTCTGTGTAACTTCAAACTCCTGGACTCCAGCAACCCTCCTGCCTCAGCCTCCTGAGTAGCTGGAACTACAGGTGTGTACCACTATGCCTATTTAATTATTTAAATTTTTTGTAGAGATAAGGTCTTGTTCTGTTTCTAACCCTGGCCTAGAACTCCTGGCCTCAATGATATTCCTGTCTTAGCCTCCCAAAGTTCTGTGATAACAGGCATGGGCCACCATTAGCCGTCGTATTTTTAAGGCGTTAAAGTGGCGTTATTTCTAAAATCTTTTGGTAGCTTGAAACGTTGAATGAGTATTTAATTAATGACTACCCTTCAGATAACTGCACAATATCTAAGTAATTCAGAAGGTGAAAATATTGATTGGTAACTGAGAATAATTTTTAGATATAATATTTTCATGTTATGAAGTTACTATTTACTGGGTCATAGAAAAGGAAATGTTTACTTTTGTCACCTAAAAATGTACAAGGGAAAGTTGTGCTTTAGATAGTCATGCATTTTGCTAGTTTGCTAATACATTTGTGTATGGTGAGCCTGTATCCTGGAGAGTATACTTAGCTCCCAGTTCTGAAGAGATTCTTAGCCTCGCTAACTCTGAAGGATGGGGAAAGGGTCCCCGGAGGCGTGGTGAGTTTGCCATTCGAGTAAATATTGTGGACCCAAAGAGTTTTTCAGAAAAGTGATTTATTAGACAGAAAGAGAGAAAAAGAAAGACAGTTCCTACTCTGTCATGGGAGAGGACCCAGAGAATGAATCCATGTAGGTAGGAGCAGCTGGAATTTTAACGCTTGAGTTATTCCCTCCCCATTCATGTTCTTGTCCAATGAAAGGAGTTCTTTCAAACTTCCTCTGGAGTGATTGATCTTTGACTCTGATACTGGATTGGCTGCTTGGTTCACAATGCTGAGTTATGGAGCCCCTCCTCACAGAGCTTTGGGCGGCTTTTTTTTTGGACAATGGAGCCTCAAGTGGCTTTCCCTACCTACTCTGCGCGTGGCAAACCCAGACAAAGAACTTTGTATTTGAAACCCCTGTGGTTCCCAGATGGAGACGTGGAACTGGGAAACTCCTGTCTTTGAAACCCTGCCCCTCGTGGACCAGGGAAGAGAAGTCTCTCAGTCCCCCATCTGAATAAGAAAGTCCAACTGCTGTCCGGACACAGGCGTTGATTCCTCTTTAACTACTTCCTGCTGAATTGGGGCATTGAAGGGGCCCTGCAGTTGAGGTTTCTTTGACAGGAGAGTCTTCCAGGGGTGAAGGTTGATCCAGAGAGCCATGATAGAACTCATGAGCCAAGGACATTCAGGGTTTCATTTGCAGGACCATTTGTAGCCCCATGGCCTCAATTTTAGAAGAAACAAATTTGACCAGAAGGTTAAAGATGCGAGCCCCAGGGGAAGCAATAATAGAATGATTATAAACAGGCCTAGAAGAGGGTAGAGCCAGGACAGCCAGTTGTTAAACAAGCTCCACAATCCTGTTTCTTCAAGGTCTTTAGCCCTGTGTTCCATTCGGTCCCTGAGTTCTTTAACTTTGTTTAAGGCAATACCTGATTGGTTTACAAAGTAGCAGCATTCTTCTCCTAAAAAGAGACAGGTTCCTCCCCTCTCTGCTGTTAGCAGATCCAAGGCTCTTCTGTTTTGAAGAGCCATGGCAGCTAAAGAGTTAAGCTGCTTCTGCAGAGTGAGCTGCCTCTGCCTGCAGAGAGAATTAGCAACCTTTTTCCATGTCAACATGTAACTCCTGAGATAGCTTATAGTAAAACTAAAATTATTCCAGCCCCCCCCACCACCACTATGAAAGGAATAACTGGGATTTGAGTATGGCGTGGCCTTGACAAGAGAAGACTCTGAACCTGAGAGTCAGCGAAAATTGTCATGGGGGAGCACTACGAAGGAGAGGAGGCATAATTCCCTAGGGGTATTGTTCAGACAGTGGAGCTGAGGTGCCGCAAAGAATAAGCCTGGTACTAGGCAGTTGAGATCCGGGGATAAGGCAACCCAGTTTTGGCATAGGGAAGCATTGGAGTTGTTAATAGAGTTCACACAAGTGAAGTCTGAGGTAGATGGGATTCGTAGGTTGTGACCAAGGGACCTGTAAGCCCCGAATGATTTGAGGGAGTCATATCAGAGGGAGAGAAGAGCTATTAGGCCAATCCGTAGGCATGATCACATAGAGTCCAGTGGCAAATAATAGAGTCAAGAGTGATAGTCCTGTTAATGCCAGGATGTAAGTCACACTCATGAGTAGTTCCTTTCCTGGGGATCTTGTTGGAAGAGCAAACGTAGATCCTCTAAAGGCTCGCAGGTGTATGAAGGGTCGTCTCCTGGAACTTCAGGCTGTGGAGTCGAGGGCCTATGACTTTCTTCAGGAGGTGTCCAGGGCTTCAGCCGAGTGTGATGAATCCACGAGTCAATTAATTCCTACTACCTTAAGCACTGTTGGGATAGACAAAATAACCGAAAATGGTCTTTCCCAAGATGGGCCTAGAGAGGGAGAGTCTGAGGAGAGAGACTTAACAAGCACTAAGTCTCCAAGGCAGAACAACTCTTTCCCCTTTTCCTTAGGATGTCCTTCAGGTAAGGTCCTAAGAGCCTGTTGGTACGTAGCCAAGGAGGTTATATATTTTATCAGATCTGTTTCCATGTCTAATACAAGATCATTAGTAAGAAAGGGCCATCCATAAAGCATCTCATAGGAGCTGAGTTCTGTTTTCTGAGGAGAGTTTTGAGCCCTTAAGAGTCCTATTGGTAATAGAGAAGGCCATGTGAGGTGGGTTTCCTGTGCCAGTTTCTTTAGGCATCTCTTAAGAATTTTGTTCATCTTCTCCATTTTCCCTGAGGACTGAGGCCTCCAAGCCCAGTGGAGATGATACTGTATTTTTAATGCTTTGGTCACTGCAACTGTGAATGCAGGACCATTATCACTTTGAAGACAGTGAGGGAGTCCGAATCTAGGGATTATTTCATTAATCAGGATTCTTATTAACTCTTGGGCTTTTTCTGTTTACAGGGGAAAGCCTCAACCTAGTTGGTATAGGTATCTACACATACTAACAGATACTGATATCCCGGAAACTTAGGCATATGGGTAAAATCCATTTGTCAGTACTCAACTGGGTAATGACTGGTTTGCTGTTCCCCAGGAGGAACTTGCGATGTACCAAAGAATTATTTTTCTGGCATATTTCCCATCCTCTGACTATTTGTTGGACAGCCTTGAAGAGACCTTTTTCTGTAAATATAACTTTGGCCATTTGATATGTATTTTCTGTACCCATATGGAAGGTTTGATATAGGGTTTTAGGTACTTTCCACTGGCTGGCAGCAGGTAGGAGTACTTTTCCCTCCTCAGTAGATAGGCATCCTGAAGGAAGAAGATTTTGTTCTTGGGAGATTGACCACTGTACCTCTTCTGATGAGTATCGAGGTCTAGTTCCCTGGAGAGGGTTTTCCCATATTAAAGGACCTTCTATAAATTATTGTGTAGCTGCTCTTTTTGCCTCTAGGTCAGCTCAGTGATTGCCCTTACTTCCTTCTCATCTCCTTTCCGATGACCTTGTCAGTGTAAGACTGCTACCTCTTTGGGTTCTTGGACAGCTTGCAATAAGTCTAAAATTCCTTATGATATTTAATGGGAGTTCCTTCTAGGGTTAGGAACTCTCTTTCCTTCCATATGGCATCATGAGCATGCAGAACCAGGTAAGCATATTTGGAATCTGTGTATATGTTTATTCTCTTTTCTTTTCCTAATTTTAGAGCTCTAGTGAGGTATACTAGTTTGCCAGTTGGACACTAGTTCCAAGAGGAAGAGAATTACTTTTGAGCACTGTTTGATCACTGACTACTGCATATCCTGCCTTTCGAGCTCCATTTTCCATAAATGAACTTCTGTCAGTGTATAGGTTAAGGTCAACATTGGCTAGAGGAGGTACTAAGAGATCGTCTGGAACCACATAGTTCTGGACTATAACCTGCTGACAGTCATGTTCTCTGTCTGCCTCTTCCTCAGGAAGAAAAGTAGCTGGATTGAGGGATGTGCATGTGCGCAGCTGAAATATAGGCCCTTCTAGCATTAAGGCCTGATATTTGAGTAAGCGGTTGTTGGAGAGCCATAAGGCTCCTTTAGAGGCCAGAATTCCAGCTACATTGTGTGAATTCCATATGGTTAGATCTTTCCCTTGCACCATTTTAACAACTTCTGAGACCAGTATAGCCACTGGGGCTACAACCCACAATCAGTGTGGCCAGGCTTTTGAAACTGCATCAATTTCCTTAGTTAGGTGTGCCACTGGTTGTGGCATGGTCCCCCAAGGCTGGGTGAGAACCCCGAGTACCACTCATGACTTTTCCCTAATGTGGGGATGTAGGAAGGCTTAAAGCTGGAGCCTGTCATAGAGCCTACTTTAGGGTCTGAAAGGCTGCCTCAGCTATAGGGTCCCATGGCATTAGATGAGTGTTAGCCTTTTGGGTTTCCTTAATAAGAGTGTAAAGGGGTTTGGCTATTTTATCATGTCTGAGAATCCAGAACAGGCAGAAACCGGTTATTCCTAAGAATCCTCACAACTGTTTTAAGGTCTTTGGATGGGGGAAGGCCAGTATGGGTTGGAGACATTCTCCATCAAGGACCAGAGTGCCCTTAGACAGTACACGCCCTGGCTATTTTACCTCTTACCTACAAAGTTGAGCTTTTGATTTGGAAACCTTATATCTACAGTTGGTTAGAAAGTTTAAGAGGTCCTGGGTGGCCTGCTGACTCTGGGTTTCTGAGTTAACAGTTATAAGTAAGTCATCCGTATATTGAAGAACCAGAGTACCTGAATGTGAAAAATGACTAAGGTCCTGAGCTACAGCCTGGCCAAACAGGTGAGGGCTATCTCAAAAGCCTTGGGGTAACAATGTCCAGATGAGCTGAGAATTATGGTCTAAAGGGTCTTCAAAGGCAAACAGAAACTGGGAGTCAAGATGTAATGGAACACAGAAAAGGCATTCTTAAGGTCCAGGAATGTAAACCATTGTGCCTCTCCTGGTATTTGAGAGAGCAAGGTGTACGGGTTGGGTACAGCTGGATATAAGGGGATCACAGCTTCATTAATAAGCCTGAGATCTTGCACTAGCTTCCATTGTCGTTAGGTTTTTGTATCCTTAAACTTGGAGTATTACAAGGGCTGTTACAGGACTTCACTAGACCCTGAGTTTTTAATATAGTTCCTTACAATATCGTTTAGCCCTTTTTTGGCTTCTGGTCTATCTTTGGTGAGGAAAAGAGATGGGATCCTTTAGCTTTATTTGAATTGGTCAGGCATTCTTTGCCCACCCAAATTGTCCCTCCATTGCCCAAACCTCGAGATTAATTCCTTCTTTAAATAATGGGCAGCAGAGAAAGATTTCTTCCCTGACGATGTTCGTATAGATAATGGCTCCTGCTCTGGCTAACAGGTCCTGCCTTGTAAGGGAATGGGACTTTCTGGCATGATGAGGAAAGAATAGGAGAAGAGTATATCTCCCTAGTTGCAGCTTAGGGGCTGGAAGAGACGTCAGGAAACTGCTTGTCCTAGGACTCCTCGAACAGTTACAGATTTGGAGGACAACCATCCAGGACAGGAAAGCAAAACTGAGAAGGCTGCACCAGTGTCCAGGAGATCGACCTCCTGGCCCTCTATGGTTAGCTTTATCCAGGGCTCAGTGAAGGTGATGGCTTGTGCTGACAATTACCACGAGCACCCTCAGTCCTGCTGTTGGGTCATCTGGTTAGCCACCTCAGCCCCTGGGAATCTTCATCCCCTAAGAAAGTGTGCCTTCCAGTGATCTCCTTGGCACAGTGGGCAAGAACAAGGCCTCTGGGGACAATCTTTCTTAAAGTGTCCCAGTAGGCCACAGTGGTAGCAAGCTCTGCCAGACTGGCGGCTAACCCAAGCCTTTCCCTCTTCCCAGCTTCTTGGGTCTGCTTGCCTGAAGGCCATGACTAGGGCTGTGACCTTTCTCTTGTGCCTCTTGTTCCTTTCAGCCTGTTCTTCCTCATCTCTATTATAGAACACCGTGGTTGCTAGATTTAGTTATGATTCTAGACTCTGTTCTGGCCCTAGGGCCAGCTTTTGGAGCTTCCTCCTAATGTCTGTTGCTGATTAATAAATTTATCTTTTAGTATTAGCTAACCCTTGATGGAGTCTGGTGACAGAGGAGTAGATTTTCTTAAGGCCTTCCATAACCACTCAAGGAAGGCTGTTGTTTTTGTTTTTTTTTTCCTTTCCCTGAGTTATGGTGGATAACATTGCATAGTTCATGGGCTTTTTCCTAGTTTGCCTTAATCCCTAAAGTATGCAGGTTAGTAGGTGCCTATGACTCCAGTCCTCCTGTTGTGTTTCAGGATCCCAGTGAGGGTCCATGCTAGGGACTCCTTGTCTACCTGTAGGGAATCTATCCTTCTCTGATGTCATTAGGTCATATACTTGACTAAGGTACCAGGTGTCCCCAAACTCTTGAGCCACTGCTATAGCACCCTCCCTCTCATTGCTGGGTAGGGTCTGACTAAGCAATAACATATCTTTCCAATCCAATTCAAAGGATTGACCCAGGCCCTGCAGAACATCTGTGTACCTGTCCGGGTTATCTGAAGATTTTCCTGAGTCTGCCTTGATTTGCTTTAAGTCAGAAAGTGAAAATGGAGTATATAGTTTGGTTGGGCCAAATTCTCCTCCTACTGCCTGTAGGGGGCAGAATTGGGGCATACTAATAGCCTGAGGTGCCTTGGCTGCTTCCCTGACTCATCTTAGGTTATAGGAGCTGAGGAGACCTGATGAGAATGTGTGGAGGGAGGAGCTCCAGGACATCTTAAATATGGTGGTAGTTCTGAAGAGGGGCCAGTAGGGCATAGGTTACAAGGCTTACGTAACTGAAGATTATCCCTTAGAGAAAAGAAAACTTGCACATAGGGGACCTCAATCCATTTACCTTCCCTCTTACAGAATAGGTCTAATTGTAGAAGGGCATTATAATTTATACTTCCCTTAGGAGGTCAGGTTTCTCCACTCGGCAGAGGGTGTCACGACCACGCTGTTTGGCAGAGAAAAATGAGCTGCTTCTTCAAAGATCATGGATCAAATTTGTCCCAGTTATCCAGAATACACTTTAAGAGTTATTTTGCCTTGGGAAGGGTAGCACCCACTGAAACTGAACACATGGATGCCCGCATCCCTGGTTATTCCTTGCAACTGCTAGCACTGGAGCATCCCCCAGTTATAGCACCTTGCAGTTTCCTTGTGCCCTAGATGCGTGATCATCTTCTGGGCCCCCCATGTGCCTCGTTTAATCATGCTTACTGGCATGATGGGCACACTGTCACTGTCTAATGTCCTGATGGCCACCTTAAGGACATGGGGACTGCTGAACTTAGTGGCCCTGTACCGGCGTGTTCTTAAAGAACTAGGCCAGTGAGTTTTGAGCGATGGGTGAAAATATTCCCTAGCAAGAGTTTAATTAACTTAGGCATGACCATAAAGCTGCCCTAGGAGGATAAACTTCTTTAGAAAGACCTCTAAGCATAACAGTCTTAAAGAAGATAATGGTTGGCCGTATAGCCAAGGCTGGAACAATGCCCTCAGGCCTTCTCTTCCATCCCACCTTTCATCATAGGAATATGCCGTAGGATTGTGGGGCTTCTAATTAACTATTTGAGCCTTGGACCAGGTCTGACTATGGTATTCTAGATGGATAAGTTCTGTCGTATAGAGAGCCAATCCTAAGCAAGACAAATTATACATCATTGGAATCTGGCACCACTCAGTTGGATTAGGAAATTGCAGGTGACAAAAAAACACAATGTCCTATAGCTTCCAGTACCCACTGAAGGACTCTGGCTCTGTTAGGACATAATCTAGCATAGTGGACTAAGGGAACTGGCTCTGTGTATTTATCTTGTAGGAGGTCCTCATAGGCATAAGCCTGAGAACACCATGGACACGGGTCCCTGGACTGCTACCCCAAGAGCCTCAAAGTCCTAGCAAGGAGGGTAATAGCCTCATGTGTAGGAAATATCTTAGAGGAAAGAGCCAGAAATATCTTAGAGGAAAGAAGTTTGCCTTACGGAAGTCTGGACCCAGGAGGTTGGGGTCTGAAAGGCTGGGCATGGCTCACATAGGCGGCTTTTTCTTAAGAGGTCTAAGAGGGGCCCCAACCTCAATCAGTCTGAACCAAGAGTTTGAGACTGCTACCCTTTCCTCCAGCCAGCCCTAGGCTCGGCCCAGAGAAAGAACCATAAGAAAGGGAAGCTGATTCAGGGCTAGCTAATGCTCACAGTCCTGAAGAGCCGGCGGTTGTTGAAGAGTCTGTTTCCAGAAAGCCTGACACTTGTGTCTGTAGACTGCCTCACTAATCGCTTTTAGATGGCTGATGGGTGCCCGGTTTTTACCTTGTTAGCAAATTTGAAAGAAGGGAAAGGACAGAGTAGCAAGTGAAAGGGGTCCAATATCACTCACTGCTCTGAAGTATGATGTTCTGCTGGCTGGCTCACCAAAAGATGTAATCTGGTGAGCATACTCAGCTCCCAGTTCCAAAGAGGTTCTTAGCCTCGCTAACCCTGAAGAATGGGGAAAGGAGCCCTGGAGATGCAGTGAGTTTGCCGTTCTAATAAATATCATGGACCCAAAGAATTTTGTGGAATAGTGATTTATTAGACAGAGAGAGAGAGAGAAAGAAGACAGTGCTCATGCCGTGTGGGAGGGGACCCAGAGAAGGAATTCATATAGATAGGAGCAGCTGGGATTTTTAACCCTTGAGTTATTCCCTCCCCATTCATGTTCTCGTCCAAGGAGAGGAGTTCTTCCACACTTCCTCTGGAGTGATTAATCTTTGACTCTCATATCAGATTGCCTGCTTGGTTCACAAAGCTGAGTTACAGAGCCCCCTCCTTCGAGAGCTTTGGGCGGGTTTTTTTGGACAAAGGAGCCTCACCTGGCTTTCTCTACCTACCCCGAGTGTGGGAAACACAGACAAAGAACTTCACATTTGAAACCCCTCTGGTTTCCGGGTGGAGGGTAGAGCTGGGAAACTCCTGCCTTTGAAACCATGCCCCTTTCAAACAGGGAAAAGAAGTCCCTTAAGCAGTTCTCAATTATTTACCACCTGATTTTCTCTGTGAAATAAAGTTACTGTAATACCTTCCTAAAAAGTTATAATTGATACAGTGGTTGAAATTAGCTAGGAACAATGGTAACTTAGAAACATCACCACATATGCTGAGTAGTAAGGTGAGTTTTATTTTGTAAGAAAAATGAAAAATCATTTTGCTCTAAAGTGTTACTTTGTTCCAAAATATAAAAACATAATGAAAGACAAAATTTGAGAGTGTATTGAAGGTTGTAGAATATTGAAAAGGGGTAATATTTTTTACCTTGTTTTATAATACTTGAGCAGGTGAAGATGCTATTGTGTTAACTTTCCCATAGTTCACTCATTTTTAATGGGCTTCTGTATGAAAAACCTAAGAACAAAAAAGGACCCCGTGACAACTTTGCTCTCAAATAGTAAATTAGTTCAAAATAATAATTTGGCTTTTTTTTTCAATTGTTTCTGAGACAGAGTCTCCCTATGTTGTCCAGGTTGGAATGCAGTGTAGTGATCTTTGCTTACTGCAAGGCAGCGCCTCTCAGGTTCAAGCAATTCTTGTGCCTCAGCCTCCCAAGTATTTGAGATTATAGGTATGTGTCACCATGACTGGCTAATTTTTGTATTTTTTTGTAGAGAGAATGTTTTGCCCTTTTATCCAAGCTGGTCTCAAATTCCTGATAAGTGATTTGCCTGAACTGGTCTCCCAAAGTGCTGCTTTATAAGCACAAGTGTGAGCTACCTCGAGTAGCCTGGCTTTTTTTTGTTGTTTGGAAAAAAAAAAAAAAATCATCCGGCTGGGCTTGATGCCTCACGCCTGCAATCCCAGCATTTTGAAAGGCCAAGGTGGGCAGATCAGTTGAGGTCTGGAGTTGAAGACCAGCCTGACCAACATGATGAAACTCTGTCTCTACCAAAAATACAAAAAAAAAAAAAAAAAAAAAAAAAAGATTACAGTGTATTGCCCTAAAAGACACCAACATATTTTCCAGTTTTGAATCTGAAAACCAGTTTTATCCTAAAATTCCTGTATTGGATTGCCAAAATTATTCAGCAACTCAAAAGGAACTTTGAACTGGTTTCAACCCCCTACTGCTTTCCACATCAATTAACAAGTAAAATAAAGTAGTTGACATATATTCACTATATAATTGCATGAGTCTTTTTTTAAACTTTTAATATCTTATCATTAGGTAACAACAAATTAAAACCACATTGTTAAAGAGAAACACTACAAAGAGTGGTCAATAAAAAAATATTGTAAATGCCAAATGTTGGGAAGAATGTAGAGACACTGAAAATCTCATATACAATTTATGAAAGAATAAATTAGTAACCACTTAGGTAAATATTAGCACATCTACCAAAGCTCAACATGTATAAATCTTATGACTGAGTAATTTTAGATACATGTATGTATGTAAAATAAGTAAATAAATATTTATGAGGGGGTATATATGTTTGCATGTATTTTTATATATAGAATACTTATATATTCAACATATATGCAAACATATAATGTTGAGAGAAGCCAGACACAAAATATTCACACTCTGTAATTAATTCCATTTATATTTAGTGTAAAAGTAATCAAAATTAATCTATGCTGTTAGAAATCAGGATTATGGGATGGGTTGCTGGAATTAAGGAGACATCTAGAGTACTGACAATTTCTTTGGTGTGTTCAGTTTGTAAACAGTTTTGGTCTAGATACACAAAACATGCACTTTTTTGGTATGTATATTAGATGTTAGTAAAAGTATGTGTATAATGTAATCATATATATAGTGTGTACATAATATATATACATATACAGTAATATATATAGCCATGTCTCTATATTTTTACCTCTATCAAATTTGGTGGTTAGCCTAGTGAGCAACTCACTAGTGTTGGATGTCCCAGGAGACCGATAAACTGTGGCAGTGAGACAAAGTGAATTTAATATTAATGTGGTTATCAAATTATGCTCTAAAGCTCAATAAAAATTGCTGAATATCCACATGTTGACTTTTGTCTAAAAAGTCATACTTCTGAGGATTTATCCTAAAGACAAACATGAATACATAAAATGATATGTGTAAAGGATATCTATTGCAGCAGTGCTCATCAGAGTGAAAGGTTAGAAACTATTGATAGAAAAAGGTTTTGAATATATATTAGTGAAAAAAGCAAATTTTATGACATGGTGTATAATAGGCTACCTGCTGTGTAAAAATAGGGTAAGAAAAATATGAATATATGTATATATTTGTACAATAATTCCTTAAAGTATACAGAATAAATTAATATAATTGGATATTTATAGGGATTTAGAAGAAAAATATGATTAGAACACAATTGAGAGTAAAACATCTAAAGCTCTATCTTTAATACATACAACTGGAATTTGAATTCTTGGAATTTATTCCCTTTCAAAGATGTAAAATTTAAAAAAATATAAAGCAAATACAAGATTTATATTGAAATCAGCAGCCCACTCTATGACAAAATCTGAAAGAGCTGGATTGTAAGGTCAAGAGTTTTTATCCTGTTTATAACAGAGTAGATTGTCTTGGATCTCTGTGAAAAGACGTCAGGTAAAATACAATATTCAGGAACCTATGCACCAACAGCAAGTAATATTAAAATGGTGGCCTCAAACTGCAGCATGGGTGACAGGAACTACAAAATTTGTTTTGATGTTCTATATTCATTAAATTGTGAGTTCCTTAGGGGTAAGCATTGCCTTTTTATATAATTGATTTCACTTCTGATATTTCTACGTCATGTTAGCCTTTTAAGCTTATATATTTCTGTTTATGATAACTCAGGGGCTAGAATATTAATAATAAATCATTTAACATATAATGATTACATAGCATGTGTCAGACACTGAAAATCAATTTATGTGGATTAGCTTATTTAAAAATTTCAGTAATTATTTGTGGAGGGTTTTAGAGTGCTTGTGTTATGTAAAAACCATTTTAGAGCTGTCAGGGTTGACTACAAAGACTTAATGAACACAGAGAATGTCAAGCTCTCCCTGATTTTCTGCTTCTTAAGCAGATTGGCTTCCTTGGTTAAGTTTTCAAGGTGTCTTTTGCATCTCTAATCATTACATTCAGCATTCCAGACGGAAAGAAAAACAAAAGAGAAGGCAAACAGTGGAATGCTTTTTCCTGCTTCTTTTATAAGAAAAGCAAAAACTCTTCCAAACTTTCTGCAAAGCATTTTCTTACTTCTTATTGGCCAGAAGCAAAGTAAATGTACGCGCCTAGACAGCTATATACCCTTAACTGAATACTGATGAATGGCCATCAAGTGAGGGGAAGGTGGGTTTTGTAGCATAACTTAGCATACTTTTGAAAAGTTATTTGAAATGAATTTCAAAAGCATAGTGTAAAACTATTTCAATTTGTATTCAATAAAATATTAACAATGTATCGTTTCTTTTTTCTAATTACTGATGTTCAGTAATGACTATGAAGGGACTGATTTCTTCATGTGGGAGCCACTTCCATTAAAACTGATCTCACGGATAAAATGCTAAGCACATTAGGAAACCTACAGATAGGAAAGAAATTCAAAACTTGAAAAAACTGAGAAAATTAAAAGGGGCGGAAACAAATATAAAAGCATGTTGAAAGGAATTTTAAAACAGGTTGTGAATAAAATGTTCAAAGAGTAAAAGGAAGTAATAGAATAAGCAAGCATGTGTAACTTGTTCAAGGTTATATAATTTCAAAAGATAGATCTAAATTCAAACTCAGATCATTATGATTTCACAGCCTCCTCTTTTAAACCTTTTTTATTTTAATCCATTCTGCCTTATCTACTTATGTTCTAATACTATTATACTATTTGGTTAAAGCATGCTGCTCAAAGAGACTTAACTAGTTCTGTGGCATTTCTAAGTCTGATTCTTCCATATACTGACCTAATGGGCTGGGGTTAGGTGACAGTATCTCTGAGATTCTGACTCATATTAATAATACCTACCACATAGGGCAAGGAGAAAGATGAATAACAGTGATATGAAAATAATCTGGGTTCTAAACAATGACAGTACAAATCTCAATCATTTGATGATAGATGCATGCACTCAACTAAAAAAGTCTGGATGAAATGTAGGTCTAATAGCAATTTTTGGAAAACAGAATATTTTCCTTTTGGTAGTTGATTAGCATTTTCCTTGTATTGCAGATTATTGAACACTGGAATTACCGGGGTGGGCAAGAGGGTGTTGGCTGGTACTCACTGGTTTGTTGCTATTATTTTGCATTTTAAAAGCAAGTGAGTTTTAGACTTTGGGATCACATATGAAATATTTATACAGATTGGAAAATCCGGTATTCTCATTATCAAATTCTGAAGTATTTTAGATGCAGAAACGTTTTTAAAATACCCTCACAAATATGCTTTCACTGCAAAATCAGACTCTCCTGAACACATTTGGGAAACATAATCAGAAATGAGATAAGGCTATTGGTATTCCATATTTATGCCATTTAATTTATATTTTTATTGGAAAAAAAAATAACATGCAGCCAGGCGAGGTGGCTCATGCCTATAATCCCAGCACTTTGGGAGGCAAGGCGGGTGGATCAACTGAGGTCAGGAGTTTGAGACCAACCTGACCAACATGATGAAAGGCTGTCTCTACTAAAAATACAAAAGTAGCTGAGTGTGGTGGTGCATGCCTGTAATCCCAGCTACTTGGGAGGCTGAGGCAGAAAAATCGCTTGAACCCAGGAGATGGAGGTTGCAGTGAACCGAGACTGAGCCACTGTACTCCAGCCTGGGCAACAAGAGCAAAATACTGTCTCAAAAAAAAAGAAAAAGGGAAGAAAAGAAAAAAATAATAATATGCATCATTAGGAAATGCTATTTAAGCCCATGCTGAGGATAGTATGTATTATACATAAACTGTATCACATTTCCAAAATCCAAAAATCTCTCTATTGAGAATATTTCTGACCTCAAATATTTCCAGTGAGGGAACTTGGATTGATATAAATAAAAATAAGTAAATCTCTTTAAAAGTCTGTTTAAGAATCTACTAGCAATGAAAAATCTCCCAATTACTATATTGCTATTTCAGAAAAAATACCCAAGAAGGAAATAATCTAATTCACTATTATGTTTAAATGAAGTAAATATATCCTGCCGATAAATTCTTAAAAAGGAGCTGAGTCAAAGACTTTTAGTAATTATCGTGGGAATATCATTTTTTGTTTCTATATTTAAAGGAAGCTCTTTGACCTCCAGGAACAATAGGTCATCATAAGTTTAAGTAACACAAAGGAGAGGAAAAGCTGGACTGTGAATGGTCCATCTATTAGCATTAACTCCACATTACAGGACATTGCTAATTTTGTCCTCTGTATGAAATAGTAAATCAAGTGGTTTCTATTTTCTAGGAAGACATGTCTCCTAAATGACATGTCTCAAATCAGAATAATAGTTACAAAGGTCAAAGGCCTTTGAACTGGTACTTAACTATGACACATATGAAGATAGTTCATAAAGATTTGAGTGTCTGAATTATCTTTTCTTGATTCACTTTAATTGGCATTTTTCCTAGAGAAGTTTCTAATGGCTACTTAATAAAAATGATTCTAAACATATTTAGACTATGGCATAAGTGAAAATGAAGCAATACAAATTTTCTGCATACCTTTAAGAATAAGACAACGATTCCTTGTAATTCTTTTCTACTTTCCACTCTCAGTTTAAAAGATCAATGCCATCTGCATTTTATTACAGCAACCATGAAATACTATTAGATGTAAAACTACTTTTGGAAAATGTCAGTCACTATAAAATGCAATGTTATATTCATCCATAATTATAACTTAATATACGAAATATTTGTAAATTATACATTTTAGTAATTATTTTCTAGCTCTGGATTCCTAACTTCCCATTAGTTTTGGCATCTTTTTATGAAAGCAACAATGATATATAAATAAACATATGTATATGAAATGTTAGGTTCAACATTAAAATATTATTTTTGAAGATATCCCAAATATTTGGAATATA
Source organism: Cacajao melanocephalus (assembly GCA_963573385.1). Taxonomy (NCBI): domain Eukaryota; kingdom Metazoa; phylum Chordata; class Mammalia; order Primates; family Pitheciidae; genus Cacajao; species Cacajao melanocephalus. The sequence continues at coordinate 18,573 of CAUYLG010029652.1, read as the reverse complement.
CTTGTTGATAGAGTTGTAATTATGTAATTTTGTTTTGGCTTTATCAATACATATTTTAACAATTCTCTGCCAAGGACATTAAAATTGACGGGACTCATAAAAAATCTGCTAGCTTGAAATATTTTACAGCTAAGTGGAAAATGTTTTACTTTTTAAGTCTTAGATATCAGTGAGAATCATGGAGTAGATAATTGAGCTTGTTATGGGGAACATTATACCATCATTTAAAATAAAATTCAAGTTCAAGAAAACACAGCATGTGTATTCTAAGATTTTATATAAATCATATCTTACTAAAAAGAGGAGCACTTACTATTCTGAGTAACTTGAGAATGAATCATTAAATTCCTTGGCAGCAATCCTGGGTCCCTGGGCAGTTCAGTTACCTCTCTGATACCTTTTCTTGGTAAAATAAGATTCATGAAAACTACTTATTGGAATTACTGAGAGGCTTTATAACACTGGATACAGCACAGTGTCTACAAACCAAAAAGATGATGTTAGGTTTTTGTTTTGTTTGTTTCTTTTTTACTGCCTAGTTCCTCTTCAGCTCTTTCCAAACTCTGTAAAATGCTTATTGTGTCTGGACCATCTTCTTGATTAATATTATCCAGAGCTTTGTAACACTCAAGAAAAATCTGTGGACCAAAAAATCATGTACTTACTTGTCATCAGAATAGGGAAAGGCCCTAAGTGTTAAATCACCCATCTAAGGGTTGGATTTTTTCCAAGGAATCAGTCTTGATGAACACAAGAGGCTAAAAAGTATTTGTACAGTGGACAATAGATGACGCTCTCTCTAGTACTCCTTCCTCTTAGAGTACTCTCTAGTTTATATTAGGCAATATGTAAGCAAGACTAAGAATTTTGGATCCAGCCAGGTTTGAATTACTATGCATTCCCACATTTGTAAAATAGAGATATGTATCCTGTATGTTGTGTATAGCAAATGATATATTCTATTTAGAGTTCATATAATTCATAGTACCAGTAATAAAAATAAGTATATGATAAATTTTTTAGCATTTTATGACTACATACTTAACATTTACTTGGTGCATGTTACTTGTCAGACACTGTAATAAACCCTTTACATGCATCATTTCATTTAATTCATATATCCTATGAGATAGATTAAATTATTGGAACATTTTACAGATAAGAAAACTGACATTTGAAATTATGCCTGTGGAATCATCAAAAGTGTTTGGATACTAAGGAAATCTCATGTAAATATTGGAGCAGCTTCATAATACTGTCTACTTCTGAATCTCTTTCCTTTAACCAGTACTGATAATCACTACCAAATTAAACACTAAATTTTCTATTTCAGAGTCATGCAAAACTCATATTATTATCAATTGCTTGAGTTTAGCTCTCTTAGTCCCACTAATTACATATTAATAGTTTATACCTACCTGGAATTAGCCATTGTAGTGAGATTGAGTACCTTTCTAATATCCACAGATTTCTATTTATTGACATATATGGACTGCTTGCAAGATGCAGAGACAAGGACCTTTTATAACCTTCCTTTTGTCTATCATACCATGGGTGTTTCACAAGCCTGACTCAGAGCAGGACAATTAACAAATATTTAATAGTTTCCAATACTAGTATACATTCTCTAGGCTTCTGCAGTTGTTCTACATTTCCATGAATGATCTACATCTGCATTTTTGTCATACTCAGAAGCATTGTCTCTATAAATTTTACATATCTTATGGATGTGGGCATTAGTGGAAGAGAAAGGACTAGGAATGTGTGTGTAACAATACTATTTTAAAGAAAATACTAGCCAAAACCAATGATGGATCAGCAGTATAGAAAAGCAACTATAGAGATATTTTACTCAGAAGAAGAAATGATGGTTGGAAGGAAGGATAGAAAGTATTTAAAAATTTCCTGTACATCTGAGTGTATTCTATTTATCCTGTTTTGAAAATAGACACCTTGATATTCATTAATAATACTGAGCAGGTCATAATAAATTATTTTTAATATTAGCTTACGGCAGCATTATGTCTCTCAAACCCTAAATATCACTTTTTTTGTTTACAAAGAAATATTATTGCATTGCAACTTTTTTTATTTTCAGAGAAAACTCATAGATGACAGTTCTGGATTTTAGTACCTCTTCCAATTGCTAAGTACAGTTGTCTCATAACATTCTGTCCAAAGTGATTCTTAATTATTTTAGTCTATTATTTTATGATCCCTTCAATATGTTCTTATTTTTCATATTTTTAATCTGAAACATTTCCACTTGAGTGATAATTTTTTAAAAATACACACACTCAATTTTTAAGCACAAAGCACTGTGTTTTGAGTAAAGGTCTTTTTCTTTTTTCTCTACTATCCTTAATTATAGAGAAAAAATATTTTATACTTTATGTGCAATAGTACTTCAAGGCATGTTTTTTCCTAAGTAGAGGACAATTAATTCTAGGTCAGTTGCCTATAGACTCTGATCTGCCTCTCAGTTAATTATTATACGTAAGCTTCATTGTTATTTCTTAAAATTACAATTTGGAAGTTGATATCCATTTATGAATATTTCTCTACATATTTTTACTCATTCAATGATTTTTATTGGTTGTTTTATTCAAAGCATCTTGCTAGGGCTTATAAGGAATTCAAATATGAATAAGGCATGGCCTCTTATTTCAAAGCATATAGTCTGTCCAATTATCGGAACTTGTGTCACAGTTTCTCAATACTGATTTAACACTTTTTTTTTTATTGAGAAGGAGTCTCACTCTGTTGCCCAGGCTGGAGTGTCGTGGTGTGATCTCAGCTCACTGCAACTTCCACCCACTGGGTTCAAATGATTCTCTGGCGGCCTCAGCCTCCTGAGTAGCTGGGATTACAGATGCCTGCCACCATGCCATTCTAATTTTTGCATCGTTATTAGGGACGGATTCTCACCGTCTTGGCCAGGCTGGTCTTGAACTCCTGACCTCATGATCCACCCGCTTCAGCTTCCCAAAGCGCAGGAAACCAGCCCTGTTTGAAATTTATGTAGATTTCTCTATTTGTATAGACATTGTGTATAGGGGGTCTGACAATTGCTATGTATATAATTATAAGTAGCTGAACTGTGGTATAGAAATTTGGTATAATATTTGCCTTTAACATGAACAGTATTACACTGGATCTAGAATAAAATTAATTTGGACTTAAGTTTCCAGAAAAACCTAAAAATTAGGAAATTAAAATGAAAATTATTTTAGAAGGGATAAAATCGTCAAATAATATCCAGTTCTTTGAGGGTTTCTTTTTTTTTCTTTACTTCTTTGAAAAAAAAAAAAAAAGAAAACCCAAAAAATGGAATACATGTGCAGAACGTGCAGGTTTGTTATATTGGTATACATGTGCCATGGTGGTTTGCTGCACCTATAGATAGACCTGTCCTCTAATTTCCCTCCCATCACACCCTAGTCCCAAAATGATCCTGATGTGTGTTGTTCCCCTCTCTGTGTCCATGTGTTCTCAATGTTCAACTCTTGACTTATGAGTGAGAATATGTGGTATTTAGTTTTCTGTTCCTGTGTTAGTTTGCTGAGGATGATGGCTTCCAGCTTCATCCATGTCACTGCAAAGGACATGATCTCATTCCTTTTTATGGCTGCATAGTATTCCATGGTGTATAAGCACCACATTTTCTTTATCCAGTCTATCATTGTTGGATATTTTCATTGGTTCCATGTCTTTGCTATTGTAAACAGTGCTGCAATGAGATTAATGGGATTACTGGGTCAAATTTTATTTCTGGTTCTAGATCCTTGAGGAATCCCCACACTGTCTTCTACAATGGTTGAACTAACTTACATTTCCACCAATAGCATAAAAGGGTTCCTATTTTTCTACAGCCTTGCCAGCATCATTTCCTGACTCTTTAATAATTGCTGTTCTGAATGGCCAGAGATGGTATCTCATTGTGGTTTTGATTTGCACTTCTCTCAGTGATGTCGAGCTTTTTTTCATATGTTTGTTGGTCACATAAATGTCTTCTTTTGAGAAGGGTCTGTTCATATCCTTTGCCCATTTTTTGATGGGGTTGTCTTTTTCTTGTAAATATGTTTAAGTTCCTTATGAATTCTTGATATTAGACCCTTGTCAAATGGATAGATTGCAAAAATTGTCTCCCATTCCTCAGGTTGCCTATTCATTCTGATGTTAGTTTTTTTTTTTCTTTTGACTGTGCATAAGCTCTTGAGTTTAATTAGTTCCCATTGGTCAATTTTGGCTTTTGTTGCAGTTGATTTTGGTGTTTTTGCTGTGAACTCTTTGCCCATGCCTATGTCCTAAATGGTATTGTCTAGGTTTTCTTGTAGGGCTTTTATGGTTTGGTGTTTTACATTTAAGTCTTTAAATGTAAAGTGTCCAGTTTCAGCTTTCTGCATATGGCTAGCCAATTTTTCCAGCACCATTTATTGATTAAGAGATCCTTTCCCCTTTGCGTGTTTTTGTCAGGTTTGTGGAAGATCAGATGGTTGTAGATGTTTGGTGTTATTTCTGAGGTCTCTGTTCTGCTCCATTGGGCTATATGTCTGTTTTGGTACCAGTGCCATGGAAGGAGAGAGAGACAAAAAACTCTTCAATGAATCAACAAATCCAGGAGCTGTTTCTTTTTTTTTTCTTTTTTTTAATTAACAAAATAGATAAACAGCTAGCTACACTAATAAAAAAGAAGAGAGAAAAGAATCAAATAATCACAATAAAAATGATAAAGGGGATATCAAAAATGACCCCACAGAAATAAAAACTACCATCAGAGAATACTATAGACACCTCTATGCAAATAAACTAGAAAATCTATAAGAAATGGATAAATTCCTGGATGCATACACCCTACCAAGACTAAACCTGGAAGAATCCCTGAATAGACCAATAACATGCTCTGAAATTGAGGCAGTAATTAATAGCTTACCAACCAAAAGAAGCCCAGAAGTATTCACAGCTGAATTCTACTAGAAATACAAAGAGTAGCTGATACTATTCCTTCTGAAACTATTCCAATCAGTTGGGAAGAAGAGACTCCTCCCTAACTCATTTTATGAAGCCAGTGTCATCCTGATACCAAAACCAGAAAGAGACACAACAAAATAAGAAAACCTCAGGCTAATATCCCTGATGAACATTGATGAGAAAATCCTCAATAAAATACGGGCAAACTGAATCCAGCAGCACAACAAAAATCTTAGGTGCCATGATGAAGTTGGCTTTATCCATGGGATGCAAGTCTGGTCCAACATAGGCAAATCAATAAACGTAATCCATTGCATAGGCAAAACAAAAGAAAAAACTACATCATTATCTCAGTAGATGCATAAAAGGCCTTTGATTAAATCAACATTCCCTCATGTGAAAAGCTCCCAATAAACTAAGTACTGATGGAATATATCTCAAAATAATAAGAGCTATTTATGACACATCCACAGCCAATATCATATTGAATGGGCAAAAACTGGAAGGATTCCCTTTGAAAACCAGTAAAAGACAAGGGTGCCCTGTCTCACCACTTCTATTCAACATAGTATTAGAAGTTCTTGCCAAGACAATCAGGCAAGAGAAAGAAATAAAGCATATTTAAGTAGGAAGAGAAGAAGTCAAGTTGTCTCTGTTTGCAGAGGACATGATTTTATATTTACTTTTAGAAAACCCCATCATCTTAGCCCAAAAACTTCTTGTACTGATAAGCAACTTCAGTAAAGTCTCAGGATACAAAATTTATGTACAAAAATCACAAGCATTCCTGTGTACCAACAATAGGCAAGCAGCTAATTCGTGAATGAACTCCCATTCACTGTCACTAGAAGGAGAATAAAATAGGAATACAGCTAACAAGGGATGTCAAGGACTTCTTCAAGGAGAACTACAAGCCACTGCTCAATAAAATAAGAGAGGACAAAAACAAATGGAAAAATATTCCATCCTCATGGATAGGAAGAATCAGTATCATCAAAATGGCCATACTACCCAAAGTAATTTATAGATTTAATCCCATTCCCATCATACTACCAATGACATTCTTCACAGAATAAGAAAAAACCATTTTAAATTTCTTATGAAATCAAAGAATACCTCATACAGCCAAGACAATTTTAAGCAAAAGAACAAAGCTGGAGGCATCACACGTGACTTCAAATTATACTACAAGGCTACAGTAACCAAAACGGCATGGTAGTGTTACCAAAACAGACATATAGGGCAATGGAGTATTATTACAAGGGTTCAAATGCAATGAGATTTATTTTCAAAATTCTTTGAAAAAACTTTTTTTTATCAGATAATGTATCTGTATGTCTGTAGGTATTTCATGTTTCATTGTACCTATAACAGAATTTTTTAAAAATAAAATTACCCATAGACATAAACAGCAATGTCACTATTTCACCTAGAGTTCTGTATGACCATTACCCCACGTTTGTTCCTTTAACTGAGAAATTTAATATTAGGGAATTAAATTCAGTACTTTCTTTGGAAGTAAAAAATACCTCCAAATACGCACATACAATTTTTATAAAAGTGCACTCTGAATTTCACAAAGTTTGCACTTTGTGTAACCTCCAAGCACAAGAAGAAAAAAAATAAACATTATCAACACCAGAGAAGCCCACTCTTGCTTCTTTCCAGTCAATAACCTACACCTTTCAACATTGTACAAATGTCTTAACAGCAAATGTTATTTATTTATTCTTTTTTACTTTATACAAATGCAATCAAAGAGTGTGTAATTTTTCATCTGCCTTTATTGTTTCAACATTATGGTTGTGATTGTTTATTCTTATCTCAGTATAGCACTCCATTATTTGATATATTATAACCAAGGATGTGAAAGATCTCTACAAGGAAAACTACAAAACACTGATGAAAGAAATTATAGATGACACAAACAAATAGAAACATGCTATGGTTATGAATGGCTAGAATCAACATTGTAAAAATGATCATACTATCATTAAGTGCAATTCTTATCAAAATATCATCATCATTCTTCAAAGAACTAAAAAAAAATCCTAAAATTCATATATAACAAAATACAGCCTTTAAAGCAAAACTAAGCAAAAAGAATAAATCTAGAGGCATCACATTACCTGAATTCAAACTATACTATAAGGCTACATTTACCAAAGCAGCATGGTACTGTTATAAAAATAGTCATGCAGACCAATGGAACAGAAAAGATAACCCAGAAATAAAGCCAAATAGTTATAGCCTATTAATCTTTGACAAAACAAACAAAAACATAAAGTGGTAGAAAGTGGTAAAATGACACTCCCTTCAACAAATGGTGCTGGGATAATTGACAAGCCACATGTAGAAGAATGAAATTGGATCTTCATCTCTCACCTTATACAAAAATCACCTCAGGATGCATCACAGTTCTAAATCTAAGACTCAAAACCATAAAAATTCTATAACATCAGGAAAACTCTTCTAGACACTGGTTTAGGCAAATAGTTCATGACCAAGGACCGAAAAGCAAATGCAACAAAACAAATGCAAATAGATGGGAATTAATTAAACTAAAAAGCTTCTGCACAGCAAAAGAAATAAATAATAAGTAAACAGACAACACACAGAGTGGGAGAAAATATTCACAGATAATGCATCCAACAAATGACTCATATCCAGAATCTACAAGAAACTCAAACCAATCAGAATAAAAATCCTATCAAAAACATTATTGTGCTAGTACCAAAACAGACATATGGACCAATGGAACATAACACAGACCTCAGAAATAATGCCACATATCTACAACCATCTTTGACAAAACTGACAAAAACAAACAATGGGTAGGTTCCCTATTTAATAAATAATGTTGGGAAAACTGGCTAGCCATATGCAGAAAGCTGAAACTGGATCCCTTCCTTACACCTTATATGAAAATTAACTCAAGATGGATTAAAGACTTAAACATAAGACCTAAAACCATAAAAACCCTAGAAGAAAACCTAGGCATTACCATTCAGGACATAGGCATGTGCAAAGACTCCATGACTAAAACACCAAAAGCAATGGTAACAAAAGCCAAAATTGACTAATGGGATCTAATTAAACTAAATAGCTTCTGCACAGCAAAATGAACTATCATCAGGGTGAACAGGCAACCTACAGAATGAAAGAAAAATTTTGCAATCTATCCATCTGACAAAGGGCTAAGGGGGGAGGGATAGCTTTAGGAGAAATACCTAATGTAGATGACGGGTTGATGGGTGCAGCAAACCACCAAGGCACATGTATACCTATATAACAAACCCGCATGTTCTATATGTGTACCCTAGAACTTAAAAGTATAATTTTTTTTTAAAAGTGGGCTAGGAACTAAAAGGGCTGAGAATAATTGTATGTGATTATTGGCCTCTTAGATTTATTGTTTGGAAAAGAGAATTTTATTAGTTTGTTTCATACTGCTAATATAAACATACCCAAGACTGGGTAATTTTAAAGGAAGGAGGTTTAATGGTCTCACAGTTCCACAAAGCTGGAGTGGCCTCACAATCAAGGCATGAGGCAAAGGAAGAGCAAAACCGTGTCTTATATGGTGGCAGGCAAAAGAGCTTGTGCAGGGGAACTTGCATTTATAAAACTATCAGATCACCTGAGACTTCTCCACTCACATGAGAACACTATTGGGGCAACCACCGCCATGAGTCTGTTATCTCCATCTGGCCCCACCCTTGACATGTGAGGATTATTACAATTCAAGGTGTGATTTGGGTGGGGACACAGCCAAACCATATCAGGCATGTTCAGGCACCTTGGTAATTTTTTGTTATTTGTTTGCCATTTCTGACTGGTTATTGGTAATTGCTTTGCACTTGAATATGATTTTTATGTCATATGTATATATCAAAAGTATCATCTCTCTGTAACTACTTTTTGAATCGCATAATTTTTTTAAGAACATGTTCTTAATTTAAATACAGTCAACTATATCTTTTATCTTCATGGTATTTGAATACTTCACATGGAAACTATGCCTTCTAGATATAAAGATGTTCTACTGTTTTTTTTTTCTAGAACATTTGTAATATTATCATTCTCATTTATAACTACAATTCTTCAGGAATTAATTTTTGTGTATAACATAAAGTACAGATCCAGAGTCACTTTTTTCTCATATAGATATCAAATTGACTAAGAACAATTTATAGAACAGTTATTTCTCTACTTTGTTCTAGGATCACATTTTTATAAATCAGGTGCATATATGTATTTGTTTCTGGAATTTATTATGTCTGTTGGTTTAATTGGCAGTCCTCAAATTAATACCACACTGTCTTGAGAAATACATTTTTATATTTAGATTTTTACTGTATGTATTTAATAAAATTATTTTTTGTTGTATTTGTTTGTTTTTAGAGATGGGATCTGACTGTGTTGCTTAGCCTGAACTCAAATTGCTGGGCTTAAGTTATCCTTTCACCTCAGTTTCCCACTTACCTGGGGACACAAGTGCATACCACCATGGCTGGTTCATGATATTTTAATATACACATACATAATGAAATAATTACTACAGATAAGCAAATTAACATATCCATGATGTCAAATATTTACCTTTTTTGTTGGTAAAAGTACCTAAAATCCACTCTTTTATGAAATTTTCAATAGTATTAACTACAGTAGTACTCCCCATTCTTGTGGTTTCACTTTCCATGATTTCAGTTGCCCATGGTGAAGCACAATCCACAAATATTATATAAAATAAGATATTGGGAGAGATAGACATTACATTCACATAAATTTAACTACAGTATATTGTAATTGTTCCTTCTGATTGTTAATATCTTATTGTAAATTTATGAATTTGCCTTTATCATAGATATGTACATATATAAATAGAAAATGGAGTGTATATAGGGCTTGATACTATCCATGGTTTGAGGCATCCAAGAATGTCTCGGAAAATGTCTCTTGCTGTAAGAGGGAACTAGTCTATGATCCTCATTGCTGTATCTTAAATCCCTAGATTTATGAAACTGTAACTTTGTACACTTTCACCTCCATATCCCCATTCCCCCACTCCATCTCCCTACCTGGTAACTACCTATCTTCTCTCTGTTTTTATGTATTCATGAAAACCCAGCCCCAAACTTCAGGTTGTCCCTGGCTTGAAGGTGGGGATTCACCAGGGGCCCACCCCTTCCCACCTAGGAATCTATCTGCCTCCTGATGCCATCAACAGGCTGTCCACAGCACCCAGGTAGTTCATGCAAGGGGCACTTGCAATTCCTTGCCTAGCCACCTTCAGCTCCCCAGCCTCCCTCTTATGCTTACCAGTGCCCAAAGGCCAAACGGGGCCAAGGTGCAGGGGCCTGACATGTCAGCCCTGCCCTGAATGTAAGCATACCTGTCCAGGTCACAACAGTAGCTGGGCTTGGCCACAACTTTGCTACTTGTTGGAGCTTGCGCTGGGAATGGGGAGAGGCCAAGGAGTGGGAGCAGGCACTTCAAGCCTGTGGGGCAGGGGGCTTCCTAGGCCCCAAGAGCACAGGGATGCCCAGGTCTGGAGCCACAGGTATGCTTGGGAACATGGGACTCCAGCCCTACCAGCTCACTAGGGGGTGGGGCTGTCACCTGTTCCTGGCCCCCACCAGCTCCACCTGAGCACACAGCTCTGGCTGCACCTCTCCTGCTGCAGCTGGTGTCCTCCTCACAGCAGCTGTCCCAGGTAGGCTGCTGCTGCCATCAATTTCCTTCTAAGACCGAAAGTAATTCCATTGTATATATAGACCACAATTTTTTAATTCATTTATCCATCAGTGGACACTAGTTGTTTCCATATCTTAGCTATTGTGGATATTGCGGAAAAGAACATGGGGATATAGATATCTCTATGAGGGCTAATTTTATTTATTTTTGTTAAATACCTGAAGAAGGATTGCTGGGTCATGATAGTTGTGTTTTTATCTGGTGTATTAGGCCATTCTTGCATTTCTGTAAAGAAATACTTGAGACTGGGTAATTTATAAAGAAAACAGTTTTCACTGGATTACAGGTCTGCAGGTTATGCATGACACCATCCCCAGCTAAGTTGTTGTTTTGTGTGTTTTTTTTTTTTTTCATTTTTGTAGAGACAAGATCTTGCTCTCTTACTAATACTATGTGTTCAAATCCTTGGGCACACTACATTTATAAATTTATGTCTTTGATATCTTTAATCATTTTTGTTTTGCTTTGTTTTGCTTTCAGCAACAGAACTTAATGCATAATTTTGTCTATTTTTGTAGTAGATTGGAGATAACCTGATTCTTAGTAGTTGTTCAGTGGGTATTTGTCAAATAAGGTAATGAGCTGAGAAAAGTCAAGACAAAGCAAACATACGCAGGGCTTCTTCAGGGTGTTGGCAAAAATTAATGAGAAATGAGAGTATATTTTAGAGCTCAGAGTTCAACATTATGATATGAAAATAGCACTGTGGCATATGGAGTGGTGTCAGACTCTTTATTTTGACTCATACATTTTATTTACACTTGAAAGCGTCAGTGTTTGGAGCAAGGTATGATGTTTATATTTGCTTGACCCATGTGAGCTACATTTGGAGACATAAAAGTATGAATGGCCATTCATGCTGAAATATAAAAGTGAGGAATACTAAAGAGATAGCTCAAATTTGGCTGAACATGCAATATTTTGTTAGAGCTTACAAAGCCAGGAAAACAAATATAGAATAATGTGTAATATCCTACAAGGAATGTCTTGGAAGGCTTTCTTTACATTATACAAAGACCATGTACTCATTTCAAATATCTGATTTTGTTTTAGGCAGTTGTGTTTATCAACATTACTCAGAACTCATTTTTGAAATCATAGATTACAATGTTGGAAGGAGACTTAAATTATCACATGTTTCTGGACACTTCAATATTATCAAAATTTCTGAGAAAATAAGAATCCAATTTATGGTTGTAGTAATTAATAATGACATTGCACATACTTCTGACTCTGTTCTGATTCCTTGACACATACATTATTGATCATGTATTTCTCACAAATTTCCCATGGTACAAGAATAATTATTATTTTCACTTTATAGATGAGGAAACAGACAGAGGCAACACATGTTATGTGACATACTCAAAGTCACACAGTAAATTATTTACTTTTCCTTAAATATATGACAATTAAATTTATCTCAACATTTTCTATAAGCCTATGGAATTTAAATATTTAAATATTCTTTCCTGATATAGTTACATTTTTCTTGTTACACATACCACTCCCACTTTTTGTATAACTTTTTTCAGCACTTTTATAGCTTTCCAACACTTGTATAGCTATAGTATTTATATGCCATAATAAAAAGTAAATATCATTAAAATTATATTTTTATGACCTCAAATTTGTTTTTTTCTTTTTACAATTTTATGCCATGAAATAGTGTACCTGTATGTCTATCATCTATCTTGTTTTCTTCTCTCTATTGTATAAAATGGCTGATACTCTAGGAAATATATCTTATTCATATCATAAATATGATCTTTTAGTAAACAGCTTAGATTCCAGTTGACTGTGCTGTGTGTGAAGATTGTTGTATGTACAAACTTATGAGTAGTCTTTTTAGATTCTCTGCATCTTAGCATTTCCACAAAGAATCCATTCATGTGCTTATTTTTCTTTGTTATGTAAGCTTTACTAGTAAACTAAAAATGTCTGGCAAGTTAACGTTAACATTTCCAAGTTAGTGTTTATTATTTTAAAATAGTTTCACTATAAATTGATAATTTATAATTGTATGTATTTGTCGAATACAGAGTAATGCCATAATGTATTAATAGAGTGTGAAATAATTAAATGAACCCAATTATCATATGTGTCGTGAGAAAATTTGAAATGTACTCTCAACGATTTTGAGATACACAATATATTATTATTAATGGTATTCACCATGCTGTGCATAGATCTCAAAAAAATAAATAAAACTACTCCTTCTAGATGGGATTTGTAGCCTTTGACCATCTTCCCATTCCTCCATCCCTATCCATTGTAACCACTATTCTGTTCTGCTTTGAGTTCAGTTGTTTTAGATTACACATATACATGAGAAAGTCAGATACTGTTTTTCTGTGTCTGGCTTATTTCACTTAGCATAATGTCTTCCAATTACATCTAAATTGTTACAAATACAGAATTTCTTTCTTCTTTAAAGGAGAAGAGTATTTCATTTTGTATAAATACCACATTTTCTTTATTCATTTACTTTTCGTTGGACACAGGTTAATTTCACAACTTGGCTATTATAAATAGTGCTGCAATGAACATGACAGTGCAGACTTCTCTTCAACAGACTGCTTTCAAATCTATTGAATAAATACCCAAAGGTGGAATTTCTGGATCACATAGTAATTCTATTTTGTTTTTGGAGGAACCTCCAAAGGGTTGTCCATAATGACTGTTCTAATTTATACTCCTACTAACAGTGTACAGGTGTTCTCTTTTTCCCACATCCTCACCGACACTTATCTGTGTGTCATTAGTTATGTAGCTATGTTTTTTTACTAATATGATATTGTTTTAATTAACACAATTTTGTAGTGTAGTTTGAAATAAGGTACTGTAATGCCTCCAGATTTGTTCTTTTTGCATAGGATTGGCTTGTCTATTTGGGTTTTTTGTGTGTTTCTATGTGAATTTTAGGAGTGTTTTTCCTTTTTCTAAGAAATATGACACTGGGATTTTGATAGGGATTATAAAGCACCTGTAGATTTCTTTGGGTAGTTTATATATTATAACAATGGCAATTTTTCCAGTCCATAAACATGGGACATATTTCCATTTATTCATGTCTCCTTTAAATTATTTCATCAATGTTTTAAAGGTTTTGGTGTGCAGATCTCACACTTCCTTGGTTTAATTTATTCCTAAGTATTTTATTTTTTGTAGCTCTTACAGATGGGATTTTTCCCTTGATTCCTTTTGCAAATAACTTATTATTGGTATATAGACATGCTGTTGATTTTTGTAGGTTGATTTTGTATCCTGTAACTTTACTGAAATTGTTTATTAGTTCTAAAAGGTTTTTGGTGGATTATTTAAGGTTCTTAAATGTAAGATTATATTATCAGCAAACAGGGGCAATTTCACTTCTTTTTCGTTTCAAATGCCTCCTATTTATCTATCATTCCTAATTTCTCTGACAAGTACTTGGAAAACTATATTGATTCAAAGTGCTTCGAGTGGGCATCCTTATCTTGTTCCAAATCTTAGAGGAAGACTTTCAAGATTTTATCATTGGGTATAATGCTAGCTGAGGCTTCTCATGTATGGTCTTCACTATATTGAATTACATTCCTTCTATACCTAATTTGGTGAGAGTTTTTATTACAAATGTGTTGAATTTTGCCCAGTACTTTTTCTGCATCTAATGAGATGACCATATTTTTTGTCATTCATTCTGCTGATGTAATGCATCACATTTATTGATTTACATATATTGGATAATCCTTCAATGAACCAATCTGAAACTGAGGATTTATTTTGTGAAACATATTTAATTTCAAATACATGTCTTTAGTAATTATAGCGCTATTTAAATTTTCTCTCTTATTGGGTGGGTTGCATTTGTGTTTTCCAAGAAATTTTTCTGTCTCAACTAATTGTCAAAATTGTTTGGGTGGATTCTGTTTTCTTTCTTTCTCTCTCTTTCTTTCTTTTTTTCTCTTTCTTTCTTTTCTTTCTCTCTTTCTTTCTTCCCTTTCTTTTCTCTTCTCTTCTCTTTTCTCTTTTCTTTTCCTTTCTTTTCTTTTCACTCTTACTCTGTCACCCAGGATGGAGTACAGTGGTATGATCTCAGCTCACTGCAACCTCTGTCTCCCAGGTTCAAGTGATTCTGTTGCCGCAGTCTTCCGAGTAGGTAGGACTACAGGTGCACGCCACCACACCCAACTAATTTTTTGTATTTTTAGTAAAGTTAGGGTTTCACCATGTTGCCCAAGCTGGTTTTGAACTCCTGAGCTCATCATCCTTGGCTTCTCAATATGCTGGGATTACAGGCATGAGCCACCACGCCAGGCCTACAGTATTTCTTTTTTATTATGCTACTGTTTGCGGCTTCTGTAGTAATATCCTTTGTTTTATTCCTGATATTTATCATTTGAGCTCTCTCTCTCTCTCTCTCTCTTTCTACCTACATCTGTCTTTTGGTAATCCTGCAATCATACCAATTGTATTTGCCTTTTAAAGTCAATTTTTGTGTCATTAACTTTCTATATTTTTTATTGTGTTATTTTTTCTTGTTTATTAACTATTTTCTTTTTCTACTTGCTTTGAATTATTTTCTTTTTCTAGTATCTAGAGGTAGGAGCTTGGATTATTGGTTTCAATGTTTTCTCTTGTATAAATTTAGTACTATAAATTTCCCTGTCTACTGATCAAATTTTAACTATCTCCTTAATTTTAAAGACATTAAGATTTGGGGCCTCGCGTGGCAGCGGTTTACATCTATAGTCCCAGCACTTTGGGACTTTTTTAGAGATAGGGTGGAACCCCATCAAAAAGAAAAAAAACATGTAGGGATATATTGTGAATTTGCCTCCATCTTTGTTTTACCATTTTTCACTTTTACTGGCATTGTACAAGAGAGTGCTTGTTTCCATCACTGTCTCACTAAAATTATTTAGTGTCAAGTGTTTGCTCTTCTTTCTTTCTTTGTTCTTTATTTTTGGAGCAGGAGTTTCACTCTTGTTGTCCAGGCTGAAGTGCTCACCACAACCTCTGCTTCTAGGTTCAAGCAATTCTTCTACCTCAATCTCCTGAGTAGCTGGAATTACAGGCATGTGCCACCACACCCAGCTAATTTTTGTATTTTTAGTCATAGTTTCTCCATGTTGGTCAGGTCAGGCTGGTCTCAGACTCCTGACTTCAGGCGATCCTCCTACCTCAGCCTCCCAAAGTGCTGGGATTACAGGTGTGAGCCACCACATCTGGCCTTTTATTTATTTATTTTATTTTATTTTGAGACAGAGTTTCCCTTTTGTCGCCCAGGCTGGAGTGCAATGGCACAATCTCAGCTCACTGCAACCTCCACCTCCTGGATTCTAGCAGTTATCCTGCCTCAGCCTCCTGAGTAACGGAGATTACAGGCATGCGGCATCACACCTGGCTAATTTTGTACTTTTATTAGAGACGGGGTTTTACCATGTTGGTCAGGCTGGTCTCGTACTCCTGACCTCAAGTGATCCACCTCCCTTGGCCTCCCAAAGTGCTGAGATTACAGGTGTGAGCCACTACTCCTGGTCCAAGGGTTTGCATATTTCTAAAGAAAGGGTTGAGAAGTGACACCTTAGTATAACTTAATTTGCTTTTCTGTTACTGTGAGCGACTGGAGTTTACTTTCCATGTATATAGGAGTGATTTGTATGCTTTAATGTAAACTCTTTATTTCTTTTGTCCTGTATTATTTCATTTGTGAGAACTCTCATTTAATTAATTTTACTTTGACATTGTTTGTGGTTTTCATTCACTATAAAATCCTGTTTAAATAAGTTGTAAAGAAATTATCAAGATTTTAAAAATTTTAACTCAATTTTAACTTATAGTTGGAAGCTATTTCTCTATTTCGGATATGTCAGGCAATCCATGTTTTAATTGATATATTTATGTTTTTAATATACAGCTATCTTACCAATAACAAAAATTTTGTGTTGTTTAACATCAGCCATGAGTCAGGTTTTATTATTTCCAAATGGCTATTAAAAGATCCCAACTGAGTTCATTAAAAATACCATACTTTCTGTAACCATTTAATGGGAATTGGATTTTCCAATATACTTATATTTTTTCCTGAACTTTATATTTTGTTCCCCTGGTCTATATGTCTATTTATATACCAGTGCACCATTTCAATTTTAGAGACCTTATAAATATTTTAGTATTTGGAAAGGATATTTACCTTTTCAATGGCATTTTTATTAGATGTCTTTTATTACATGAAATGCTTGTTTTTCTGTATAAATTCAACAATCATCTTGTCACTTCCAGAAGGACAATAAAACACAGACAATAAAACTTTGTGTAATTTGTATATTCATTTGCAAAAAACGTTTACATGCTAAATCATCCTAAGCAAGAAATGAAGATGGATTCCCATTTGCTCAAGTGACTTCTGTGTCTTTTAGGAGGGTTTCATTTTAACATTTTTTGTTACTATCTTTAACATTTATATTGAAGTATAAAATTATCTTTGTAAAACTGTCTTGAGGTGTGTAAAGTAAATGAATCTTAATTGTACAGCTTGGTGAATTTATACATATATATTTGGTGAATTTATACTATATATTTGATGAATTCATACATACATATGTATACACTTGTACAGAGCAGTGTATCCATCATGATCATCTCTATCATCAACAGAATATTTGTAGCACTGTACATAGTTCAGTCATGTTCCTTCACAATCAATACCATATTCTGTCCTCAAAATAACCATTTTTCTGTGACTAAAAAGTAGCATTTCTATTTGACACCTTTATTGAAGAGTAATGACCAAGCATTTTGAAGAATGTTCTACAAATTAGATTAATCTGATGTTTTCTTATGATTATACTAAGCTTATGTTTTTTAAAAAGACTGTCACAAAAGTTATGTGCTCTTTTCATTACAACACATCAGGGTTATATGATACACATAAAATTCAGTATGAGTAATATTCACATGAATTATTTGGTTGAAGGAATATCTATCAGGTTTTTCCATTCTAAGGTTTCTATTTTTATAATTCTCCAGTCTGTTTATTAGAAGTCAGTCGCTAGTACAGTGCACTTTCAAAGGAAAAGGAGTCAGTTCTACCCCAATCCCTACCTTTCATAAAAAGTGGGCTGTCTGGGATCAAAAGCTCACACAAATGTGTAAACTTCCCTGAGACTGGGATCTCTGTGGGCTTGCTACTCACACACTAGCCAATGCTTGGATTTTAACAACTAATTAAAAATGTCCAGGCAAATATTCATATAAGTTCATTTGCAGGCTATCTCCCTGATACTTTTATTTTGGGGTCTATTTATTCAAACAGGCAGTTTTTCTTCTCATTCTGGGATGCAAATGATACATAAATTAGTACTTCATCTAAATTTTGTACACGTTTTATATATATTCCAAATTTTTATCTCTCTGTACCTCATTGTGAATATTTATTCAATTATATCTACCTGTTTTATAATTTTCCCTACAGATCTGCTTAATCTTCTGGTAAATCTGTTATTACATAACACCATTTTTGTGTTTCATACTACATTTTACTGGAGGAGTTTTGTTATTTTCTTTCTTATAGTTTTCAATGTTTTCTGATAGTTATGACAGTATTAAAATGTACTATCTGTTTTAAAACAGTTATTCTGAAATTATTACATATCAGACCATTTTATGATGTATTGCTCACTATTTTATAGTTACATTTTGCTTTAGCAGACTTAATAGTTTTTTAATACACTCAGAAGGGAAAATTATTTGGAAATATGTATCAATTTAGGAGAGACATGTTAGTTGCACCTTATTGTTATTACTAGTTTGTACTTCTTCAGGCGCCAAAAAAAAAAAAAAAAAAAAGAAGAAGAAATT
>CAUYLG010029651.1:0-40886 GCA_963573385.1 Cacajao melanocephalus | reverse complement strand
AAAGACCTGGAACCAACCCAAATGCCCATTGATGATAGACTGGACAAGGAAAATGTGGCACATATACACCATGGAATACTATGCAGCCATAAAAAATGATGAGTTTGTGTCCTTTGTAGGGACATGGATGAATCTGGAAACCATCATTCTCAGCAAATTGACACAAGAACAGAAAATCAAACACCACATGTTCTCACTCATAGGATGGTGTTGAACAATGAGAACACGTGGGCACAGGGAGCATTACACACTGGGGTCTGTTGGCGGTGGGGCAATGGGAGAGGGACAGTAGGGGGTAGGGAGGTTGGGGAGGCATAACATGGGGAGAAATGCCAAATATAGGTGATGTGGGGAAGGAGGCAGCAAACCACATTGCCATGTATGTACCTATGCAACAATCCTGCAAGTTCTTCACATGTACCCCAGAACCTAAAGTGCAATAAAATATATATGTATATGTGTGTGTGTGTGTATATATATATATATATATATATATTTGTGTGTGTGTGTGCGTGTGTGTATGTATGTATATATAAAGAAAGAAATGCAGTGGAACAAAGATAGTCTTTTTAACAAATGGTGCTAGAAACACAGGACATCCACATGTGAAAAAGAAAATGAATTTGCACAGACCTTGCACCCTTCCTGAGAATTAACTCAAAATAGTTCATGGACCTAAATGTAAAATGCCAAACTATGAAACTCCTGGAATATAATAAAGAAGACCTAGGTGACCTTGAGTATAGTAATAACACTTTAGATACAACAAGAAAGGCACGATTCATGGAATAAATTATTAATAAGCTGGACTTTATTAAAATTTAAAAATTCTGCTTTGTATAAGACTGTATCAAGGGACTGAGAAGACAAGCCACGGAGGAGAAAATATTTGCAAAACACGCATCTGATAAAGGACAATTATCCTAAATATACCAATAACTCTTTAAACAATAAGAAAATGAACAACCCAATTTAAAGAACAGGCAAACGATCTGAACAGAAATCTTACCAAAGAAGATATATAGATGGTGAGTAAGCATATGAAAAAATATTCGACATCATATATCCTTTGGGAATTGCATATTAAAGTAACAATGAGATACTACTACGCACCTATTAGAGTCACCAAAATCCAAAACACTGACAATACCAAATACAACAGGAACTGTCATTTATGGCTGATGGGAATGTGAAATGGTACAACTCTAGAAGATGGTTTCCTGTAAACTAAACATAGTCTTACTGTGTGATCCAGTAATCTTGCTTCTTGGTGTTTATGCAAGTGAATTGAGAAGTTACACAAAATTCTGCAAACAAATGTTTATAGGAGCTTTATTCATATTTGGCAAAATGTAGAAACAATCAGGATGTCCTTCTGTAGGTGCATGAGTAAGTAAGCTGTGGTACATACAGACAGAAGAATATTATTAAATCCTAGAAAGAAATGAATAACCAAGCCATGAAAACGCATGGAGAAACCATAAATGCATATTACTAAGTGAAAGAAACCGACGTGAAAAGGCTACATATTGTGTGCTTAGATCCATATAACATTTTGGAGATGACAAAACTATGAGATCAGTGCTTGTCAAGGGTCAGGGGGATGGGCGACATGAATAGGCAAAGCACAGAGGATTTTTAGGGCAGTGAAACTATTCTGTATTATACTACAAAGGTGGGTATGTGTCATTACACGTTTGTTAAAATACATAAAACTTACAATACCAAGAATGCACTCTAATGTTAACTGTAGTTTCTGGGTGATAATAACATATGAATGTGAGTTCAGTGATAGTAACATATATATCACTCTGATGGGAAATTCATAGTGAGGGAGGTTGTGTGGTGGGGGTTGCGGGGCAGCAGTGGCAGTGTGTGTAAGGAATCTCTCTGTACTTTCTGCTCAATTTTGCTCTGAATCTAAAAGTGCTTCAGTAAAATAAAATTTATTAATTCCAAAAACCTTTTAATTTTTTTTGGTAAGAAGTTGCTACTCTTTATGCAACCAGAAATACTGAAGAGAAGTAAGACCGTAACTCCAGTAGCCTTTGAATCAGCAGTATGCATGTATGCATTTAGATTAATATAACTGATATGCACTTGAAGTGTTAATTCTATTCCGTTGGATTCACACAGAACTCCATACTGTATCTATTTGCCATGGCAACACTATCTTGATAAAATGCAGGCTTCTTATCAAAATGAGTCATACTTCTGGTAGTGACAATATGATGTCTTCCCAGAGCATGGCAGCAACTGATTCTTGTGTTAGGAAAAGAGGGAATGTTTCATGAGTGTGTGGGTTGTAAACAGAACAAAAGGGTTATCAGCAATTCAGACTAAAAATAAATTGCAGAGTTAGCAACAGCATTCTCACCAAGGTCCTGCTCCAGAAAAGCTTCAGATAAAAATTTGTGTTTGAAATTTTCCTAAAGAAGAATTCAAGCATAACACAGACTCGCACCTTTTCTAATATCCTTCCCTAATTACTTAGGGTTTTTTTTTCCCCCATACAGTCTGCTACTGGTAGATTTATTCTTCTCCCTCATATAATAATCAGACTGTAAAAATTGCCTGAGGACGTTGTTACAGAACATTAAGTGTCTGAACCTAGGGAATAAAATCCACTCTCCAGCCGGGAACTAACAATGACACTCTTAGCAGACATGCTGTCAACCCAGGAAGGACACTGCTGTAAAGGTGAAGCAGGGGTTTATTATTTAGCTTTCTTGCTTAGTGAAAACAGAACACAGCTAAAGGTAAAAGTTCCGTGTTAACAACTAGTAATAACTCCATGACATAACACTGTGTTTCTGTGTGTAAATACAAGTTGTGAAGTCTGTATAATTAGTATAAAGAGGTCGTCATTTCTAAATGGTATTGTTAAGTGCAACAACAAAAAGCACTACTACAGATGTGTCTCTGATATATGACCATCAGGCCATTCTACATTGAGTACATTCATAATTTTTCTTATGATGCCATCTGCAGATGATTTTTGACAAGCCAAATTGAAATTGCCCTTGAAAAATTCTGATAGTGAGAAATCTGACATAGTTGACTCCATCTTGCTTCTGACCTCCAAGCTGTCCTTGGTCACTTCTGAGCATAGGCCAAGCTAACTTTGGAAATAATTTAGTTTATCATTTAACTTTGAAGTAAGAATGATAATAGTCTCTCCCTCAAATGAATCCCCTCCCTGTTTGAGGCTGAAACCGGCTTTATAAGACTAACGACAAGTCACAAGATTGTAGTCTCTATAATTTCTTACTGCTTGGGAGTAATGTGGCCAGAGGTCACACGATTTATAACCTTCCCAATGGCTCCTACAGACAACATCACTATTGAAGAATGTAAGATTGGGTTTTTTTGAGATGTGTTTCAGATTGACCCCACTTGGACCCATGGCCCATGAATCGGCTGGTCTTGTGGCCCCACCCAGAGGCCGACCCAGTGTACGAGGATCATTTTCATCATTTCATCACTCCTATGATTTCATCCCCCACCAACTGACAGCACCCATTCCCTACCCCCGCCCACCAAATTGTTATAAAAACCCTGAGCTCCAAGTCTTCAGAGAGACTGATTTGAGTTGATAATTCCAGTTCTCCCTCATGGGCCAGCCTCACATCAATTACACTCTCTACTGCAATGCTGCCGTCTCAGTGGATTGATTTTGTCTGTGCAGTGGGCAGGAAGAACCCGTTGGGCAATTACACATTGCTGATTCTTGGCCTACTTCTTTGCTGCCTGGGCCATATGATCTCATCTCATAATAAATGTGCAAACAGGCAATGTTTGTGTATGTGGCATGTGAACTGATATTTTATTTTAGAGCAGTGACTCTCAAACTTCTTTATGTCGGGATTCCTCTAGACTCTTAAATGTTATTGAGAAACCCAATGTGTTTTTATGTGGGTTATATTTATTGGTATTTATAGTATTAGAAATTATAACTGATAATTTTCAAATATGTATTTATTGTTACTTTAACAACAGTAAAACAATTACATCATAACATAAATTATATATCTGTGTGTGTGTAAATCCTCTATTTTCCAAAACAAAAATAATTTGGTGAGAAGGGTGGCAATGTTTTACAGTTTTGCAAATCTCTTTAATGCCTGGCTTAATAAAAGACAATTTGAGTCCCATATCTACTTCTACATTCAATCTATAATAATATGTTGTTTCGGTTGAAGTGTATGAAGAAAATATGGCCTCACAAAACTATGGAGTCAGAAAAATGAGGAGTATTTTAATAGCTTTTCAGATCATTGTAGACACTACTCTTAGATATTATGGTAAAGCTCGACAAGTAGGAGTTTTTAAACGTTGTGATGTGGAATCTGAAACCATATCAACAAACTTTGCATATTGTGTTGCATATAAATTTTGTTGCTTTATTTCACACTTTGAATGGATCTTAACTTGTATCTAATTTTTTACCATCATGGATTAGTTAATTGGGAAATACTGCTTTGCTGATTTATGTAGACCTTCCAAATGTTAATACATTACATTATGCAACATCAAAAATGTACTTGTTAATATCATTACTAAATTCATCAGAAAAGTTACTTTTGTTTTGCTTTGTTTTGTTTTCTTCGAGACAGAATCTCTATCACTCTGTCACCCAGGCTGGAGTGCAGTGGCACAATCATGGCTCTCTGCAGCCTCAACCTCCCCAGGCTCAGGTGATCCTCCTACCTCAGCCTCCCGAGTAGCTGGAACTACACCTGACTAATTTTTCTATTTTTTTCTAGAGACGTGGTTTTGCAATGTTGCCCAGGTGAGTCTCAGGCTCCTGGTCTCAGATGATCCTTCTGCCTCAGCCTCTCAAGGTGCTGGAATTACTGTCATAAGCAATGGTGCCCAGCCAGAAAAGATTTTTGGTATTGGGGAGCTGTCAAGCTCATGGTAAAGGATACAATTTTCCAAAATTTTTATTTTTGCTTGAAGCTCAGATTTTATCACTGGCAAAAGTAGTGTCAATTGTTTTCCTTGAAGCGACAGGCTTATTTTGTTTACTTTCAAGAAAACGCCTGTCAGATACCCAAGTCTGTATAAGCATAGCTTGTCTGTCAGTTGTTCTTTCAAGTAAAAATGGTGTTCCATGTGAAATGCAGGTAGTTTATCTTGCAGTTCAACCCCTAATTGCCTTTCCTCAGATGGCAGGTATAAAGGAGAAGGATTCTTTGTCTGCTTCCCATTTTGTCACACAATTCAAAATATGTGGACTTAAGGATCAAGATTTTACAAAATTAACAATTTTTACTGCTTCATCTAACATATTTTTAAGTAAAATGAAAATGGTTAAAAATTTAAGTGTGTGGCATAAGAATATGATGCCTACTCACATAGCTTGGTGTCACTGCCTTGATTCAGACTAAGGCATCAGCAGTTTTCCCTACCAATGCTTCTGCACCATTAGTACCCATGTCAACGTAGTGATAAAGAAAAATAACACCTAATAGTGTCATTACGAAATTGTTTTGACCTTGTAGACCCTGTGGAGAGGTCTCATAAGTCCCCAGCAATCTGTGGACCAAAATTAGAACTGCTGCTTTATTCATGTCACTATACCTGCAATAAATGGATCAAAGGTTTTATCTGCTACTACCCAGATCCTAGCTCTGCCACTCAATAAACAGTTTTGGTTTATCTATTTCTGGGTAACAAACCACCTAAAAAATTAGGTGGTTTATCATGGCACATGTTTACCTATGTAACAAACCTGCACATCCTGCACACGTACCTCTGAACTTAACATAAAAGTTGAAAGAAAAGAAAAAACAGTGGTTTATTTATTTACATTTTTTAATATGACCCAAAGTTGAATGTCAAAATATTATTTTTTATTTTTAAAATTTGTATTACTATGTTTTTACTAAAAAAACAAGTAGACAAAAGCATTAGTGGTTCAAACAACATTATGATACCTCTCATAATTCTGAGTCGCTTCAGTTCAGAAGAGAGACTTTTATTGAGGTTTCTGATGTAGTTGTAGTAAGCAGCTGGGGCCAACTCTAATTCGAGTCATTTAATGGCCTCTTCATTCTCATGTCTGCCTGCTGTGGTAGGACTGGAACAGCCGAGGGATGCCTGAGAATCTCTTCTCTCAAGGTGGCCTTTTTACTTGGCTAGCTTGGGTTTTCTCACAACATGGTGTTCTTTCAGGAGTTGTTTTTTACACATATATGCTGGCAGGCTGGCTTTCTTCAGAGAGAATGTTCCAAGAGATAGAAAAGGAGAGGAGAGTCCAGGTTCAGAAACTGACCCAATATCTCTTCTATTGTAATATACTGGTCAAAGCAGTCACAGAGTTCATCCAGACTCAAGGGGAGGGAACATAGACCCATTTCTCAACAGGAAGAGTTGAAAAAGTTTGTGACCATCTTCAATCTGCCACAAATAGTGCGACCTTGAACAAGTTACTCCTTGGATTTCCCCAGATGTTCAAGAGTATTTTTCTTGTTTATAAAGTAGGGATAATAATAGATCCTACCTTATAGGGGCTCCATGAAGATGAAAAAACTAATTATACAATTCCTAACATTATACCTCCTAAAGAGGAGAATTCATTGTGTTAAATATATTCATTCATACTTTTATTATTTTACACAATTATTTAATAGTAGTCAAAAAAATTAGCCAATATTTCTTATGATTTTAATTCAGCTTATCCTTTTAGAATTTCACTGGTTTCAGATAATTAGAATTAAACGTTTTCTTCCTTTGCTTGGCTATCATATTCATATCAGTTTTCAATTCCAATTATTCCACTGGAAATACAGAGAGGAGTGCTGTGATGCTGAAAAACAGGCTTCTTTTCAGGCTCTACTTCACTGTCAGTGACCTAGTATTGATATCTAATAGCAGGTGGGTCTCAATCCAGATATTGCTCAAGGAGCTGGATGTGACACCTGGGTCAGATCCCAAATTATAAACTCTGATATGTACTGGTAGACTTGCAGTGATGACAAGTTCTTGTTTATGATGGCTTCTGCCCTTCTGGGACAACCCTCCCAAGAATACCCTTATCATTATTGTTAAATATCCTAATTACCACTTTATTTATTAGTGTGTCATTTGACAGCGTGATGCTAACATAGCACAACTCAGCAGCCCTTTCTGCTCTTTATTTTTACTATGGAGCTCCAAAATCACATGTGGAAGAAAAAAGGCCTGTTCCATATGTGAATGACAGCAGAAATAATGAAATATCTTCCCCAAACTGACAACTGTAGGAGAAAACCCATGTAAACTGCACTCTCCTAGATAAGTCACATTTGTCACTTTAGTTGGTAAATTTGAGTACTTCATTTATAAGTACAGAAAATGTGTGCCTTTTCTTTCCTAAAGAGTCCCTGACAAAATGTTCAAAATGAAATTTGCAATTGGGTTGTAAGTAATAAGGACTTCTGTAGAATAAAAGTATGTTGCTATCCTTAAAAAGTATGCTTCAGTATATATTTTTTATTTACATGGTAGAGATGAGACTAGGTTAGCAAGCAGCATCCCTCCAGGTTCGTTCAATACTTACTTCCAAGGTTAAACACTTTGACTTCTTGCCAACTGGCAAGGCAGTACCAGCCTCTACTGCAAAACCCCTTTTCAAGGAATAGAATTTTAATGCAAATATCATTTGTGTATATTAATAGTAATAATAGTTATAATTTTCAAATTTGCCTTTATTTAGGTAGTGAAAGATA
Source organism: Cacajao melanocephalus (assembly GCA_963573385.1). NCBI lineage: Eukaryota > Metazoa > Chordata > Mammalia > Primates > Pitheciidae > Cacajao > Cacajao melanocephalus. Next base: position 33,171 of record CAUYLG010029651.1, on the reverse strand, counting down.
ACCACAGTTGTCAAAAAAAAGTACTTGTTAATTAAGTCATCTTTTAAAAATATGTAAATATGTTTTTAGAATACACAATCTTAAATCTTAACAGTCTCATCCGTTATCATAATGTATTCTACTATTTGAAAAGTAGCTAATAGACCTTCTATTTGGATGCCAACCTTACCATATTCACAATTAGCCAGAAACTATCTGTAGGTATGTATCCCACTTCTATTGTCATCTCACACTCTTAGGTGGTTAAGTCTCTTACCAAGAGATTAGTCACACTCAGGAATTTGTTAATTAGGATAACAGAGGTAATGAACTTGAGCAAATGAAAGCATTCTCCTAGAAGTTTGGGGCCAGGTGCAGTGGCTCATGCCTGTAATCCCAGCACTTTGGGAGGCAGAGGTAGGTGGATCACCTGAGGTTAGGAGTTTGAGGCCAGCCTAGACAAAATGTTGAAACACCCATCTCTACTAAAAATTGCCTGGGCAAGTTAGCAGGTGCCTGTAACCCCAGCTGCCTGGGAGGCTGAGGCAGGAAAATTCCTTGAACCAGGGAGGAAGAGGTTGCAGTGAGATAAGATTGTGCCATTGCACTCCAGCCTGGGCAAAAAGAGTGAAACTCCACATCAAAAAAAAAAAAAAAAAAAATAGAAGAGGAAGAAGGACTGGTTCTACTGCCATTTAGGTTTTGAATGGAAGGTAAGTATTAAAGAAAGACACACACACACACACACACACACACACAAGGCAAGTCAACAGCAAATGCAGGCTTTATATCCACCATGAAACCTTCAGAAGTGAGGGACCAGCCTAATGTCAGAGACCCCATTGCTTACGGGCTGGAGGTACTTACATGTATACGCAGGAGGAATCTGGGCAGTATGGCTTGCTACCCGGCAGGATATTGACAAGATATTCCCATGATGAGGCACTTCTGGCCCTTGTTCCAGCGGGATCTCATTTTGGTGTTCCTTGGACCTACGTCCAGGAAGATATGATAGGGATGTTTCTTTATTTGGGCCTTTGTCAGCCTTGTGGTCAGGTGGCTAGGGAGGATGCCTCTCATGGCCCAAACCCCCATGAAATGTTTCACTTTGACCAAGGTCTGCAAAATAGCAGGGAACTTATAAAGTGGTGCAGTTTGGACTAACACTTCCCTAGCAGCTTGGGATGGAATTTTCTGTCTTCTAAGACTATGGTTTTGTCTCCATAACAGACCTTAGATAACTTCATCTTCTGAGACTAGCTATTTGCAAACAACCTGGGAACAATCCTTGTTTGGTTGGCATAGTAACCTCATGTATCACTGTATGTAGCAAGGTGAATCTGATTAAAACAAATTGACCTAAATTGAAATTTAAGTCTCAATTTTAAAAGATCATTTAATCGTATTTTTCCCTTCAAAAATTGTATAATTAGTATTATCTTAATATACATTCATTAGGAAGTAGAGATAAAAAGCAGACATTCTTTTAGAAGGCATAAACTAGCACTTCAAAGCATAATTTGCATTACTTTGTATTTTTTTTCTTTTTCCTTTTTTTTTCTTTTTTGAGATGGAGTCTTGCTCTGTTGCCCAGGCTGGAGTGCAATGGCATAATTTCGACTCACTGCAACCTCTGCCTCTCTCATTCAAGTGATTCTTCTGCCTCAGCCTCCTGAGTAGCTGGGACTACAGGCACATGCCACCATGCCCGGCTAATTTTTGTATTTTTAGTAGAAACGAGATTTCACCATATTGGCCAGGCTGGTCTGGAACTCCTGACCTCAGGTGATCTGCCCACCTCAGCCTCCCAAAGTGCTGGGATTACAGGCAAGAGCCACCATGCCCAGCCACTTTGTACTTTTTCAAATTCATTTTACAACATTATGGAAAAGGTGAAAGATACAGTATAGTCTGGTGATTAAAACTGTGGGCTCAGGAGTCACCTGGATTAAAATACAATACCTGCTCTGCCTGCTAGTAGTTATGTGACCTATTCAATTTCTAAACATATGCCTCAGTCTCCACATCTATGAAGTGGGGATAAAAACAGTGCCTTCTTCATAGAGTTCTTGTGAGAATTAGCTGACATAATTCATACAAAATACCAAGTATATGGATTTTAAGCCTATAAATGTTTGCTATTTGTACTTACAAAAATTAAAACACTAAGATATTTTGAGGTTGAAAATGTAGTATCTCCAATTTAGCATATTTGTCAGGGATTGTTTTTCTTTCTTATGTACTGTAAAAAATAATCATTGTCAGAACAGGAGGCATTTTATTATATAATTTAACTAATACCGTAAACCACTTGTCTTGAATATATTTCTGCATCAGTAAATGGTGCATAAGGATTCATCAAAATTAGCATACATATTTAAATACATGTTCTGTGTGTATTAAAGAAATTTTTGAGAATCAAAACAGAATAAACATGAAAAAATAAATAACCATTGTGAACTTGTGATGCTAATAGCATCAATTTGTTTTACACTGCTACCCCAGCAGTTCCCAACCTCTTTGGTACCAGGGACTGGTTTCACGAAAGACAGTTTTTCCAAGACAATTTCAGGATGAAACTGTTCCACCTAGGATCCTCAGATCATCAGGCATTAGATTCTCATAAGGAGCACACAACCTAGATCTCTTGCATGTGCAGTTCACAATAGGGTTACTGCCCTATAGGTAGATATAGTGTTAATACTCCTATGAGAATCTAATGCTGCTGCTGATGTGACAGGAGGTGAAGCTCGGGGGGTAATGCTTGCTTGCCTGCCACTCACCTCCTGCTGTGTGGCACGGTTCCTAGCAGGTCACAGACTGGTACCAATCTGTGGCCTGGGGGTTGAGAGCCCCTGCTCCACACATAAATACCCTTGCATACATGTGTATTTTTGTTTATGTGTATAAAAATAATGTAAAGGTACTTATCATAATGTAAGATTATTGTATGTGCTGTCTTTTCTTACTGAACAATATATGTTGCCAGGAATTTAAACTATGAATATCCTGTAAAATAACATGATATATATATAAGATTAACATTGTGACATTGATTGTAGTAGGAGAAAGATAGCTAATTATTCTAAGATTTTTAAATATCAAAAGGAGAGTTGAAAAAATAACCATTTAGCAAGCTGTCCTGAAATGTAAACTCACGCTGGCTATCATTCCTGCCTTGGTTGGATTCTTTATCTTCATTCGTTCAGTCAGTTAGGCAAATCACAAAATACAACCTACTCTTTGGCAGGGCTCTCTGCTTGGCCCTGCGGCCTTAGGTAGTCTGTTCCCTGGGCCCTCTGCACCTTCACAGCCTCATCACACAGCATTGACATTGCCTGTTTGCTTCTCTGTACTCTCCATTTGTAAACTCCATGAGAGCAGTCTCACTCTAACAGAGAGTGTGTATTCTTGGTTGGTATTTTTTCAGCATTTAGCACAATATGCCAAGCATAGCAGGTACTCAATAAATGTATGAACTGTAAATCTATGGATTGTCTTGCCTGCATTTTGCTTTGACTCCTCCACTGTATTCATATACTTTATTTTTTAGTGCATGTGTTTAATTATTTCTTCTGTGTGTCAGCAATGCCTGACCCTAATTGGGTAAGACACTGTCTATTTCATCAATCTTTCCATGAACAGAATGGAATAGTTTGGTGTGATCAGGGCTTTAAACTCTGAATAAATTGGCTGAAATTAAATTATTTTAAGCTCAAGGGCAGGAATGATAGAGTTTTCTTTTATATTGTCTTACTCTTTTTGAATTTTTACATAAAAAGATATTCAATAAATATTAATATAAAATGTGACTTCACAGAAAATATTGACAAAAGGGACCAGTAGAGTAGCTAATGTGTCTGACAGATTTTTTTTTTTTTATTTGAGACAGTCTCACTTTGTCACCCAAGCTGGAGTGCAGTGGTGCAATCAGGGCTTACTGCAGTCTTGACTTCCCTGGGTTCAAGCAATCCTCTCACCTCAGCCTTTGGAGAGGCTATAACTACAAGCACCTGGCACCAAACCCAGCTAATTTTTACATATCTTGTACAGATGCAGTTTTGGCATGTTGCTCAGCTTGGTCTCAACTCCTGGGCTCAAGCAATATGCTTGCCTCAGCCTTCTAAAGCTGGGATTACAGGTGTGAGTCACCATGCCCAGCAGTGTCTGATAGTTTTAAAGAAACATTATACTAAACTGGGTTTACATTTTAGCAGGTTTTGACACCCACCAGACATGAATTTGACTGTTAACTCTGTAGTTTTAAGCCTCAGTTTCTCCATTTGAAAATGGAGTGAATAAAACTTATCTCATTGAGGTCTTATGAGGGATAGATAGGATAACATTTTATAAACACTAGGCACACAATATAGTGGCCTGTAATTATTGTTTTATTATTTTCTTTTTGACCAATTTACAGTCATCATCAAGATAAAAATAAGAGATTCTTTACATTTGTACAATATGCCTGCATATTTATTGGCTTATTTTCTTACAAAAACAAGATCTTGTTAAATAGCATAAAAGCCTCTGGGCCTTTATAATTCTGGACAAATAGGAGTGCACGCAGTGAACAAACTAACTTCATATTGCAGCTTCCAGAGATGAAGAAATTTGAAAACTGGACCAGAGTGTCAGGAGGATATAACTGTGCATGTATACTGCTTCAATTGGCTGGTCACTATCACTAAAAAGTTCAGTTCCACAATGAGTTGTAGAAAGTAGAGTTTAAATTCAGGAGAGCTGGCCACCTTAAACTGAAATGCAGAGTGCACCATTTTATTTTATAGGAAATGTTTGCTTCTGTCGTATGCTTTCCAAAGCATGATGTTTTAAGTTGAAAATGAAATATTTTAAAATACATTTTTATTTTTATAAAAATCAATATTAAAATTATGTTATTTAGAGTGGAGTCTAGAGTTGACAATGAATTGCCCTGAATTCTGGTTCTTGAACTCTATCACCACATCTCCATGCAAATGAGGGAATTAAAGCTAAAAATAATTTTGTCCATAGTATACACACAAAAAAATGTAGCCTCATTCCAGTGTTCAGATTTCCATGGCATTCTCTGATTTAGAATTACTTAAAATAGTATCTGAGAGTGTTGAGTTCTATCATTTTATTCCCCATATGATAGGAAATCATTGAATATTTGAAGCTGGATTAATTTCTTGGAGTAAAATTTGAAAACGAGAGAGGGAAAAATTGCACCTGTAAGTTTGCATGTATGTATAATTGTGTGCAATTATTTCCTCCTCTCATTTTCAAATTTTACCCTAAGAAGTATATATATATATATATATATATATATACATATATATATATATATATATATTTATTTGAGATTTGGGGGAGGCCAAATTTATTCTCTTTAGTCACAGACATAACTGTACCAATACAGCCCTTTGCTGGAGAAAATCTGGCCAACAAAGATTAATGCAGCTCACAGAAATTTCAAATGTCTCTTTGCAGGCCTCAGACCCAGAATTTGAGCCTGGAACCTGGAAGCTAAGTATTCATGGTTCTTTTTACCAAAACCCCTATGAGGGATATCACTTTCCCTCCTCTGGGAAGACTAAGAGGATGAAGAGAGAAATACTCTTTCTATAGTTTTCTCTCCAGGAAAGTGGGTTGGAAATATCTTCTATGAAAGCATAAACAGGGTGTGTGTGTTTGTGTGTGTGTGATATTGCCTGTCACTACTGTGTAATAAATTTTGTGTTTAATAACTCTGTGGTGTGTGTGTGTGTGTGTGTGTGTGTGTGTATTGGGGGGTGTATACATACACACACATTTTCTCTTTAATGTCTATATATACAATGATTTGTATTATGTGTATACACACCCATGTACACACTCTTTGTGAGAGGAGAAAGGAGAGAGAGACAAGAGAAAGCAGAAAAAGGAAGAGAGAGAGAGAGAGAGAGAGAGAGAGAGGGAGAGGATAACAAAAGGTAAGAAGACAGGGTAATCATAGAGCCCAATGGATGGAAAGCAGTGTAAAAGAACATCAGCTAATTTACTAATGATAAATTGTCATCATTCCTATTTATCTTTGATCTTTTATTTCTATGATTAACAATATTGTTTTGTTACCAAAGTCATGAATAACTTATTGTTTCGTAACATCAATTTTTAGAATGTAAGGCAAACATGGGTATTCCCTAAGAGTACATATTGCCTTTTCACATAGCTTAAGATCCATTTTTATGTAACATTTATTCATTTCTGGTTTGCAATCCATGTTTTTCCTGAAGGAATTGGGATGGGATGGCATTATGTTATAAATTCCTTTATTTATATGCTTAATTGTGGTCTCAGAAACTAGGGGAAGAAATGTTTTCTGTTTTGTTATTTAAAGGTCAAAAATTTCATCCATATTTATTCATCATGTATTTTTTTAAAAACATTGGTAGTTTTAGTGTTTATATAGTTTATATTTACTGAATGAAATTCAAATGGCATTTTGTATGATGGCATTTTTGTATAAGGACTTAAAAAGATATCCTAGAGTGTGATTATGTTAATTTTCTTTTGGAATTTTTTAAGGGTGGTGGCCTGCAGTAATTAAATAATAAAAAGAGTTTAGATGCAAATTTATTGTTTATTTGATTAATTATACAGACTTTTTGCATTTACATACTCTTTTCCTTGTCTTCATTCTCTGCTGATGAATATGGGATGTCAACATAAATCGAAGATGTCACCACAGATTTTCTAGATAAAGTAGCTGTGCTTTGAATTTATTAAGACTGCAGAATAAAGGAAGAAATCTTATTTATACTCTTCCAGACAAAATATTATATATAGAATAGTGTTAAACATAACTGGCTCACATTTTCACTTTTAATTACTTTCAAAATTCTAGTTGAATTATTTGTTCTATTTTATAATATAAATGGGGCATATTTATGAAACAGGAGGTGTTCTCTGTAAGCACCAATAGATTACCTGTTTCTATTTGTGTTTGTCTTAGTCATTCTTAATTTTAAAAATCTGATAGCTGGCACTTATCTTTCTGTTCACATTACTGGTATTTAATGACTGAAAGATTCCAGTAACTACAGTACATAACTACCTCAAGGAATTCAACAAGCATTATTGTTATAATGTTGTTTGTTCTTATTACTAATATTTGTTATATCAAAAGATTTAATTATATCGGAGGAGTAGTAGCTTTGCTTTTATTGGCTCTTGAAAGAAATAAATGGCTTTTCAACAAACAGTTCTTTGATCTGCTTAAATGTTAGCGAAGTACATCGGAGACTGAAGAGTTACCTTATTATCCCCAATATCATTGTGTTGGGGTTTGGGTGTGGCGGGGAGTGTGCATGGGGCTGTTTGCATTCTTATCTTTTCTCTCTTTCAGTGCACTAGGTCATTGCTTGGTGTCCACTGCCTGCAGCAGAAGGGCTCATCATTGTGTTCCCGGTGCTCACTCCCAACCAGCCCTGCTGTTTCGGCTCCAAGCAGAGAGGAGGAGGCCCTGCCTGTCTCCATGACAACCGTGTGTCCTCCGGGGAAGCTGCTCAGAGCTAAAGACCTTCTGAGGCGGGGGAGGGGCCGTTGCTGAGCAAAATCTCACGTCGTTTCTCCTCTTTGCAGTGCAATTTGCTAAATTGTGTCTCTTTTATTGTGTTTTTATATAAGACTGTTGCACAAAAGTCACACACCCCAAACCTTATTTCATGAACATAAAAGCCACATCACAAGGTTTTTTCTAGCATCTGGCACATAATTTCACACACCCTTCCCCTTTTTGTGTTAACTTTAACTTTGTCTGTAGTTCTTCAGTTCCCTGGAATGATTAAAATATTAATAAACATTCAAAAGCCAAACATTCCCTTAGCCTGGCAATATTGTTAGCATACATTACAAATATTTGAAAAGAAACACTTTTTTCTTTGCTTTGTGCTTAAATTTACTGGCATAATTTACAATTGTAGCATTAAAAATGTCTTACCATTAGACAACATTAGACGTATGTTATATATATTATAAAAAAACTAAATTTACCAAATTAATTTACTAGGGGGTGAGCAATTGATTTATAATGGTTACAAATCCTAAACAATATTTTACACATACACATATTTTTGAAAAATAAGCTTTGCTTCTATAGCCACCCAGTGGGTTCTTTTTGCTCGCTGCAGAGATAGACCTGAGTTTTCCAGACAGGGGAATGGCAACAGAGAAAGTATTGAATACAAGTCAAGCTTGCTAAATGGGAGGTGGGAGTTTTATTAAGACTCAAATCAGTTTCCCCCCAAATTCTGAGGCTGGGGTTTTTTAAGGATAGTTTGGCAGGCAGAGGCCAGGGAATGGGAGGGCTTATTGGGTGGGTCCAAGTTGAAATCATAGAGCATTTAAGCTGTCCTCTTGTGCTAAGTGGGTTCCTGCGCTGGGCCACAAGAACAGATGAGCCAGTTTATCCCTCTGGGTGGCATTAGCTGATCCATTGGAATGCAGGGTCTGAAAAACACTTCAAACCACCTAGGTTTTACAATAGTGATGTTACCCCTAGGAGAAATTGAGGATGTTAGGAAGCTGGTGGCCTCTGGTTGCATGACTCCTGAGCCATAATTTATAATCTTCTGGCTAATTTGTTAGTTTTACAAAGGCAGTCTGGTCTCCAAGCAAGAACGGGGCTTGTTTCTGGTAGCAGCTGTCATCATCTTTGTTTTAAAGTTAAACTATAAACTAAATTCCTCCCAAAGTTAGTTCAGTCTATGCCCAGGGATGAACAACAGTAGCTTGGAGGTTAGAAGCAAACTGGAGGCCGGTTGTGGTGGCTCATTCTTGTAATCCCAGCACTTTGTGAGGCCAAGGCAGGTGGATTACCTGAGGTCAGGAGTTTGAGACCAGTCTGGCCAATATAGTGAAACCTCGTCTCTACTTAAAATACAGAAATTAGCCTGGCATGGTAGCGTGTGCCTGTAGTCCCAGGTACTCGGGAAGCTGAGGCAGGAGAATAGCTTGAACGCTAGAGGTGGAGGTTGCAGTGAGCCAAGATTGTGCTCTCAAGTCTGGCTGACAGAGCCAGACTCCACCTCAAAAAAAAAAAAAAAAAAAAAAAACCAAAATGTAGTCAGTTAGGTCAGATTTTTTTCATTGTCATAATTTTTGCAAAGGTGGTTTCACTCCCAGAAAATAAGTATTTTTTATTTTGACCCGTGGCTGTATCAGGTAACAGTAATGAGCTGGAACAATTACTTTCGTTTTGTTCTCTATAATTTATCTCATGCCAGTTTCTTCCAGTCTTGTGGCTTCAGAGAGCACCTTGAATTAAATGAATTACAATTTATTTCAAAGGTGATTTGGCAGCTTTCTTAGGCTAAGTGTAATGGCTTTGTGTAGAGTGAACTTAGATAAGCTGGAACTACATTTCCCAGAATTCCCTTTCTGGTCTGGCTTTGCCTTGGCCCTGTCCGGAAGAAGGCCTCCATATTTTTTTTTACCTTGTGAGGATAGGTTATGGCCCCAGGCAACATGCTAAATTGCCTCTGTTGCTGCTCATCTAGTGACACAGACTGCAGTGCAGCCCTTTGACTTTCTTAGCTCCCATCATGTCTCCTCCTTCACCTTCTCTGAGTCCTGTCCCAGGCAACTTGTGCAGCTCCACACTGCAGAGGTTCAGTTTCTTTTGCTGGTTACCCACCCTCTGGATCTTCTCTTTCGGCATCTCTGAATCCTTGGCAAATGCATGTACAGGAGACGCTTGACTACATTTATTTATTTATTAGAAATGGCACTAAGCTTGACTACATTTAAAGGAGAAACAGACAAATCTACATTTACATAGGCGATTTTAACACACTTTTCTCAGTATTAGAATAAGCAGGCAAAAACTCAGTAAATACAGAGATGATCAAACATTAAATATGTAGATCACTGTGTCTCACAATTGCTGAACAGACATTCTTTTCAAATACATACAGAACATTTGCTAAAAAAGACTATCTGCCATCTGTAAAGTAAGTCTCAACAAGATTTTAAGGAAATGAAATTAAACAGGCTATGTTCTTTGCTCCAATGGAATGCTGCAATGGAATTAAACTAGAAGTTAATGACAAATTTACTAAAATATCCTTATGGATCTTGAGTTGAAAGTGGCAACTCAAGAGTGACAAGGTTCATAGATTTGGAAAGGAGAGCTTTATTTCTCATAAAAGGTTGCAGCCTGTAGGGTGGCTATTCTGACAGGCTGGAAAGGATAGCCTCTGGCCAGCACCAAAAACAGACACTTCTAGGGAGGGACAAAGGGAACAGGAATTTATGCTAAGCAGGGTGGCCAAATATACATATTTAATAAATTATAGAAAGAGTCATGAGAGGAGTACCTGGGATCCATGAAGGAGCATGAAGCTCAATTGCACATGCCCATGGTTCTTCTATGAGAGGAGCATGTGCAATTGAGAAGAGAACTATGGGCATGTGTAATTGAGCTTCATGCCCCTTCATGGATCCCAGATACCAAAAAGCAGCTGTGTTAGTATGATCCAAAGTGGAGATTTTAGCCCTCTCACATCCAAGTTCGGGCAGAAGATGTGAAAACCCTTCCTGTACATTCTCCATAGACTGGCCAGACCCCTCCATGGTTGGTGGTTTCATATTAAGAAGAAATTCTTGTCAGTTATGCTGAAACACAAAAGGAAGCAGGAAGCATCAGGTGGTTAGTTGATAACAATGGTGGGGTCTTTTGAAAGGGCTGGCTTCTGGTTAGCCCTTTGAGAAGGAAGCCTCATTGTGGTTTTCCAGGGAGTGGAGTATCACGAGGCATATCTGACCTCCTTCCTTGCCGTGGCTGATAACTCAGTTTTCAAGATTTCTCTCGGGTCCCAAGGTTTCTTTCTTGGGAGCATAGAATTTCACTTTTATTTTTCAAAATCAAAATTGTGCATTTTTTTTTCTTGAGACAGGGTCTTACTCTGTCACCCAGGTTGGAATGTAGTGGGAAAATTATAGCCCACTGCAGCCCTGAACTCCTGAGTATAAATGATCTTCCTGTCTCAACCTCCTGAGTATCTGATACTACAGATGCATGCCGCTATGTGCCTGGCCAATTAAGGAAAAAAAAAAAAAGCAACTTTTCTTGTAGAGACAGGAACTTGCTACATTGCTCAGGCTGGTCTTGATCTCCTAGCCTCAAGCAATCCTATGATTCTTTCCTCCTGCTTCAGCCTTTCATAGTGCTGGAATTATAGGCATGAGCCACTGTGCACAGCCTACAAAGATAGACATTTTAAAGCAATCCATAAGTCAAAGAAGAAATTGCAATTAAAATCAAATATTTTGAAAGAATAAAAATATGAAATACTACAATACTAAAACTTGTAGGATGCAGCTAAAACAGTGCTATGAGAGAAATTTATGTTCATAAACGCATACATTAGAGGCTATAAGCACGATCTAAGTTTCTATTTCAGAGATTACATTAAAAAAAAACAACAAATTAAGCCTAAAGTAAATAGAAAGAAGAAAGAAATAAAGAAATGAGCAAAATTCAATGAACTGGAAAAACAAACATGCAGTAGAGAAACTCAACAAAGCTGAAAGTTGATTCTTTTGGGAAAAAAAGCATATAAAATCAATAAATTCCTCTCAAGACTAATTAAAACACAAGGAAAAGGAGGAACAAATAACTATATTGAGGGGAAAAAGGTGAGATAATCACACCTCCTATAGAGAGTACTAAGATTATAAGGAGATATTATGATCAAACGTAAGCCAATAAATTTATAAATTTAAATAATTTGGACATATTTTCAGAAAAACACAACTAAACACATAAAGAAATAGATAATCTGAATAGTACTATAACTATCTAAAAATTGAATCTGTAATTTAACACATTTCCACATAGAAAATGCCAGACTTAGATGACTGCACTAATGAATTTAAACAAATATTTATGAAAGCAATAGCATTAATCTTGCAAAACTTTTTCAAAAATATAGAAAAAGAGAAAATGTTTCCCATCTTGTTTTTGAGACTATTGTAACAATTGTATCCAAGTTTTATCTGTTTATTGCAAAAATAAAAGGGAAATTATAAAACACAGCTGTAAAATCCTAAATAAAATATTAGCAAACATATTGAATTATATAAAAAAGTACAGCACAATCAAATTGGGTTTAAACAGAAAATGCAAATTGGCTTATCATTTAAAAATTAATTTCTATAATTCATATTATAGTTTAAAGGAGAATAATCTTATGGTCATTTTGATAAAGAAAAACATTAAAATTTAATCTTCATTTGCATAAAAAAATTGCCTGTACTGTAATAATTCTTGCCTAGTATGACGTTAGCAAACTTGTCATAAAATTAAGTCTTTTAATCTGACAAAAGTATCTAGCCAAAGTTGTAGTAAATGTTATGATTTACTACATAAAGTAAATCATATGTAGTAAATCATAACATTTACTACATAACGTAAAATCACAGGATTTACTACATAAAGTAAAAGTAAGATATTGAAAGTTTTTTTCTGAATTCAGAACCCTTGTCAGTTCTATTCAACATTACACTAGAGGCAGTAGTCAGTAAAATGAAGTTAGAAACAAAACTAACATGAATTAGAAGAGAAATAGCAAAACTGTAATTAAAAAAAATTAAAAATCCAAACATAGAAAATGCCAGATTTAGATGGCTGCACTAATGAATTTAAACAAATATTTATGAAAGCAATAGCAGCAATCTTGCTAAACTTTTTCAAGAAAATAGAAAAAGGATTCATGGTCAAGATAAACAAATGTATATTTATATACTGGCACCAAACAAAAATGAAATGTAAAATAACAAAAAGCAAAAAACATACTAGTGACAAAGAATTAAAAACATCCAATTATTAGTAATCTAATAATGAAGTGTAAGACTCCTATACATAATAAAGTTTCACCAAGAGAGATGAATGAAGACTTGAATAAATGGAGAAACAAGTTATGGATTGGAAACCTAATAATGTCAATTTTCACCAAATCAGTGAATTGGTTCCTTGCACTACTGATCGACTCCAGTTGGTTTCATTTTGTTAACGGACCAGCTCACTCTAAAATGTTTTTAGAAATTCAAGTACCAAGAATAACTAAGATGATTTTAAATAACAATACATTGTAACCACCCAATGGGCTTTCCTGGCCCACTGCCCAGAAGAGCCAATTTATTAAGACAGGGAAATTACAATAGAGAAAGAGATTAATGCACTCAGAGTGGGCTAAATGGGATACTGGAGTTTCATTACTCAACTCCATCTCCCTGATAATTCAAAGACTGGAGTTTTTTCAGGATAATTTGGCAGATATGGGGCTAGGGGTGGGAAGTGTTGATTGGTTGAGTTGGAGATTAAATCAGAGGGAGTTGAAGCAATTTTTTTTTTTTTTGAGAGGGATTCTCACTCTGTCACCCAGATTGGAGTGCAATGGTGTGGTCTCAGCTCACTGCAACCTCCGCCTCCTAGTTTCAAGTGATTCTCCCACCTCATCTTCCTGAGTAGCTGGGACTACACGTGCATGCCACCATACCTGGCCAATTTTTGTATTTTTAGTAGAGATAGGGTTTCACTATGTTGGCCAGGCTGGTCTCGAATTCCTGGCCTTGTGATCTGCCTGCCTCAGCCTCCCAAAGTGCTGGGATTACGAGTGTGAGCCACCATGCCGGGCTGAAGCAAGTTTTTTTTGCTGTCTTCTGTTCCTGGGTAGGATTGCAGAACTTGAGCCTGATAACCAGTCTGGGTGGTGCCAGGTGGTCCATCAGAACGCAGGAGGTAAAAATTATCTCAAACAACAATCTTAGGTTTTACAATAGTGATGTTATCCCTAGGAGCAATTGGGGAGGTTAAGAATCTTGGGCCTCTAGCTGAATGACTCCTAAACCATAGTTTCTAATCTTGTGGTTGATTTACCAGTCTTACAAAGGTAGTCTGAGGGCCAGAAGGAGGGGGTTTGTTTTGGGAAAGGGCTGTTATTGATGGCAGCAGCAGTCAATCTGAAGTGGCTGCTGTGAAGACACTGGCTCCAACTGGGTAGGTGGGGCTGGGACTGTGCGCTCTGGGGGAGCTGGTGGGGTCCGGGTACAGGCGGGAGCCCTGCCACCAACCAAGTCGAGAGAGCAGGATCCCCATGCTTCTGGGCACAGCTTCAGCCACCTAGTCCTAGCTTCAGACCCAGGCATCCTTGCACTCTTGGGGCCCCAGGAAGCCCCTTTTCTCTACAGGCTTGAAAGTGCCTGCTTCTGCTGTCTGGCCTCTCCCGACTCCTGGTGCCTACTCTGGGGTGGAGCAGTGTTGTAGCCAAGCCTGAGCACTGTGGTGACCCAGCTGGGTGCACACACACTTGAGGCGGTGCTGACACACCAGTTTCCTACTGCTTCATCCCTCTCTGAACTTTGGGTGTCCATGAGCATGGGAGGGATGCCAAGGGGGTACTGAGGGTGGCTTGGTGCAGGCTTGTAGGAGCCCCTAGGCGTGAACAGCCTGCATGCCATGGACCACATGTTGATGGCAGCAGAAGGCAGACAGACAGGCTCCTGGGTGGAAAGGGGTGGGTCCCTGGTGAAGCCCCACCTTCAAGCCAGGGATAGCCTGAAGCCTGAGGGCTGGGCTGTCAGTTCTGGGTGGAGTCCACTGCTGTGAGTGAGAACTTATAGTGCTTTGTCTGGGCCTGCCCATGGCTGCCTGTGGGCCAATCTGCACACACTTCCTCCTTTCTGAGCCCGTAAAAAACCCCAGACCAAGCCAGACTCATACAGATGTCAGAACTACCAGCTGTGGGAGGGAGGTACCCACTCTGGGTCTCCTCTCTGCTGAGAGCGGGACACTTGTTGGGATTACCTGCCTGGAGAAAGGAACTACCCGCTTAGGCTCTCCTGAGAGCTGTTCTGTCACTCAATAAAGCTCCACTTTGCCTTGCTCACACTCCAGTTGTTTGTGTACCTCATTCTTCCTGAATGTGGGACAAGAAGTTGGAAACTGATGAATGGTGGGACAGAAAAAGCTGTAACACCAACGGGGCTGAAATGCTTCACCTCCCCTCCACCACTCTCCAGATTGGCGGCAATGAGATGGATAGATGAGCTGTGGCCCTTTGGGAAGCCAGATCTAGTTGCTCCTCAAATCAAGGCTGTGACACCCTCTTTGGGGCTCTGTGGTTCCTGTTATCTTCAAGCTTCCAGGCACCACTGCATTCCCTGATGCCTGTAGTGGAAGCGATCTGTGGCATGCCTAGTCCAGCCACAGCCTTGCAAAAAGCCAGTGCCTGCGCTGGTGCCTAGAACTGCCTGCCTGCCCTGCTGCAGCTGGCACATATGGCTATTGTAGTGGCTGGACCCCATGTGTGCTTACACGCCCTTCACTGCTCTGTGCCTGGCTTGGCCTTAGCAGGTGTTGGATCTGTTGCCAGTAGTGCAAGCCAAGTGCAGCTTGCCAGGCCCAGTGGGTGGAATGAACCCCAGTGGGCCCGAGCAAAACCCGGGCAAAGGTGCCACCAGCCACAGAGGTTTCTAGCTGGAAAAATGACACCCTAAGGATCTCAAGACATAGCCAACTTTGTTTCAAAGTTAAACTATGAATCAAATTCCTCCTGTAGTTAACTCAGCCTACACTCAGGAATGCAAAAGAGCAGCTTGGAGGTTAAAGGCAAGATGGAGCCAGTTAGGTCAGATATTTTTCACTGAAATAATTTTCTCACTGTTACACTTTTTGCAAAGTTGGTTTCAATTGAGAGGAGTTACTCTACTATATGTATTAATACTTATAAAGTTTCAATAATTAATATGGTACAATATTGGTGAACAAACAAAAATAAACAGAATAGAAAGTCGAGAACTGTGTTCTTTTTTATACGGACACGTGACATGACAAAAAATAGCACTCTGAAGCGTTAAGGGAAAACTCTTTAAATGGTTCTGGTTCAATTAGACATTTTTAGTAGTAAAAACAATGGAACTTAGACCCCATTTCACACCACACAAAGAATTAATTTCAAATTAGTCACAGAGCAGAATGTAAAAAAAAAATTAAAACGAAATGAGAAAGAAACCGCACTTTCGGAAACTTACTCACAGTAATGACCAGATTCTTTGATGATATCCAGTTCCTACATCAAGGTCTTTATCTGTAGTTACATAACTACTATGATAATTTGTGACATGCCACTCATATACTTTCTTGTCTTCATGCTTTTACTATTAATATTGCTTTGGTTTGGAACTCATAAGAATGTCTTTTCTATACTTTCTCAGCCTATGAAAACCCTACCCATTTTTACAGATTCAGGTTAAATTCCACATGTCAGTAGAGCATTGCCTTATATTCCTAGTCTGAATGAAGGTATTATTTCCCCTTACACTCTCCCTGAATGCAGAGGGTTTTTTTTTTTTTTTTTTTACTTCCATTTAATGTGCTTTGTTTTGTTTATGTTGCTCTTCAGTCATTCCACCAAACTACAAGTTCTTAATTGCAGGGGTCAACTTTGTCCATCGGTGTATTCCATGGCACTCAGCCGATTAGTCAGGATAGATCAAATTTTGCTCTGGTAACAATAGGCCCCAAGTACTGATGGCTTATAACAAATGTTTATTGCTCATTCATGCTTCATGTTCTTCACTGTCAGTTGGGGATGCTCCATGTCTCCTCATTTCGGAACCAAGCTGAAGGAGCAGCCACTCTTTCAATCTTTGCCAGTGGCCTGGCAAAAGGAAAACAGAACTGTTGAAAGTCTCAGCAGGGCAGTTACATGTTCTTGCCAGAAAATGGCCATATCACAAAAACAGGCTACTGAAGGGAACAAATATCATGGGTTTCCTCGTAAGCAAAAGGTAGGCCAGGAAATACAGTCAATATATGTGCCTAGAAGGGCAGAGTACTAGAAAAACTCAATGAACAGCTCCAGTGACTGTAACACCACCACACTATTTCTTGTATTTGTAATAAATATGTGCTGAGAGGGTGAATGAATGAATCAATCAAAAACTAACGGAGCTAACATGAATAAAATGAAAATGTGGACTATATTAAGGTAGAGTATACAATTCTGTTTAGTAAATATAGATTTATGAACAATAGAATAAAAAAATTTTGAAGCAATTCTAGTCAATGAAATGTTTATATGCTTTTAAAATCTTTTCCCTTAATAACTACTTGATAGCCTTCTTTATTACATTATAGACCTATGACATAATTTTAAATCACCTATTTTACTATAAAAATATAAGCCAAAAGGAATGACAATTTTGAAATGTGATTTTGGTATCCATATTTCTATGAGTAGAAATTATTATTTTACCATTGGTGGCTGCATTAGACAACTCAGATTAGACAACGCAGATTGCCATAACAAAATACACAGCCTAGGTAGACTAACCAACACAATTTATTTTCTCACAGTTCTGGAGGTTAGAAGTCCAAGATCAGGTGTCAGCAGGATTGATTTCTTGTGAGGCCTTGCTTCCTGGCTTGCTGTGTCCTTAGATGGCCCTTCCTCTGAGTATGTGCAGAGAAAAAGATTTCTATGGTGGCCTTCTAATAAAAATATCAGTCTTCAGAGGTAAATTTTTTTTCTAAGATTTGTATTGGCACCAACATGTTATACATTATTGTATTATACTATTTCTTCTCTTTTTATGATATTCTCTTTTTAGACTTCTAGATCTCTCTTTTGAAACAGCTCTCTGTTTCATTCCATTTAGCTTCCTTTTTATCAACCTGTGCAACTCATAAATCTTTTAGTCATTAAGTTATCAAACACCCAAGTCAAACTGGCTTAAGTAAAAAGTAAATTTATTGGCTCTGTTAATTGGAGCCAATGATTCAAATATAGGCTCCAAACTTCAGATTCAACTTGATCAAAAGCTAAAGACCCCTTCTCCATTTTTAGAAGTTGCATTTTTTTCCTTTATTGGTTGGGAACTAAGAGACAATATGACCACCCAAATGTTCACGCTGTTGTATTGTTTCAGCAAACCAGTGTACTGCATTCTTATATGAGACAGTCAGATGTAGTCACAGGGCAGAAACAAGAGAAGATCAGGAAGACAAAGCTTATGACAACAGGTCCTAGAAACAGGAGGCACAGCGCACCATGTAGGGCCACATGGGAAAGCACCAGGGTGGGTCCAGAGGCAGAACTTGCAGGAGATAGGCATGCGCCTAAGTCACAGACTTTAGGGGAGTTTCAGCAGGAGGCAAGATAGGGCTTGGTAATCAGTTTAGGATTGGTTAGTTTGAATAATGTCAGTGGACTCTAAACTAAAGGGGTGTTTCCTAGTTGCCTGGTACCTAGCACTGGGACGATTAAGGTGGAGGACTATTGCCCTCTTGACCTGTATGGGCCAGATAGAGGAGGTGTGGCTCTGGATTGATTGGTTTGCATATGAAAGATATGCTCCTGGCTGACTCTCTGCTCTCTCTGGGAACTGAGTAGTCTTGGGAGATGCAGTCTCTCCCTAGCCAGAAAGATTCTTAAAATGCCAAAACATCATAATATATAGAAAATAAAAACTACTAATATTATACCCAGCAGGAAAAAACCAAACTTGAATGACTATCCCCCATGATAGTTTAGATGGTATTTGTTTTAGTCTAATTTGACCATGGGCCATGTGCCCATATTGAACCAATGTCTGTGGTGAGGTAAATGGAATATATTGACAAGTTAGGCCTTGTTACTGTGCCCATTCATGAAGCTCTAGAAAGCAAGGTGATTGTGGCTGAACTGTATCGATTGATGATGATTTTCCACAAGAGAAAATCCATGTGACCTTACCACATAAAGGGGAACAAATACTGGACAATCCAAAACAACTTAAGGCCATTGCACTGTCTATATTTGAGTTCTTTCAGTTTTGATCATAAATTAGGATTGACACCACTGAAAACGAAAAAGAAAAAAAAACAAAAAACTGAAGGGTTTACTTTTTCTTCTTGGTTTGATATAAAGATATCTGCATTTCACAGTAACACATGATTTTGTTGGCACTTTGACTTTCTATGTTACTTTAGATCAGATTGATGTCTTCAGTTGATTTGGTCATGTTTGTAAATCAAATACAACTGAGAAAATATAAGAAGAACATTCAATGTTTGTGCACAGTAGATTAGGATAACTGGTACATGTAATTCATATGTCTCACATTAACTACTTGTTCTAAGACCAACTAGTTGTTGTAAGAGTAGAAAGTAATCAATAGTTGCTTTTGGCTGGATGTGGTGACTCACGCCTGTATTCCCAGCACTTTGGGAGGCTAAGGCAGGAGGATAGCTTGAGCCCAGGAGGTCAAGACCACCCTGGGCAACAAAGTGAGAACCAATCTCTACAAAAAACACAAAAATTTGCTGGGCAAGGTGGCGTGTGCCAGTAGTCCCAGCTGCTTGGCAGACTGCAGTGGAAGGATTGTTTGAGTCCAGGAGGTTGAGGCTGCAGCGAGCCAAGATTGCATCACTGCATTCCATCCTGAGGCGATAGAGAGACTATCTCAAGAAAAAAAAAAGTTGCATTTTAATAGTTTCAAAGTGACACATATATACCATAATTAAGATTACATTTTTAATAAAAGCATTTGTAATGATATAAAGGGAGAAATACACGAAAAATGAAAAAGAAATAGGACAAAATGCAGAATTTGTTACATGTGAGTACCTTCTCCTGAGGCAGATTCATTTTTGTTTTTGCATTTTGGGAAGTTTAGCATTGTTGTTCCCTTAGCTCACACTAGATAGTCAGCAAGAGAGACAGCAGGCAGTGTAGTTTGGAGTGTGGAGGAAAGGCAGCCCAGAACTCAAAATTTACCACAGAAAAATCTAACATGAAGGATCTTCCTTCCTCCAGTTTGGTAAATTAAAAGTAGGCAATGGCTGACATAAACTGATATAAAGGTCATGGCATCTTACTGTTAACATAAGGTATACTGGCATCTCATTGCACATTGCTTACTGCAACCATAACTAACGCAAAGCATTGTCAATTGGTTTTACCAGGAATGGCACCCAAACTCTCCCTCCTCCAAAACGACCTACTCTCCAGAATTATCCATCTCTTTATCTGGCCCCTAAACCATTTCCTTACTGCAAGACAGCTCAAGTTTTTGAGATGATAGTCTGAGAGATAATCCATTGAGACAGTGGGGGAAAAAAGATGTTTTTAATCAAGGAGATCTTCTTTACAATTGCTGCTTACTCTAGCCTGCTATTTGATCTTTCCACTTTACAAATGAGAATATTTTGAAATCAAAAGGGTTTTGCCACAACTTCTAAAATGTTAAATGCTAAATACGCATGTTTTCTTTCTACCTTACAAATAACAATCTTAGTAATAAAAGTAGTTGCCTTTTTGTAATACGTATCTGATATGGTTTGGATGTTTTGTCCCATCCAAATCTCATGTTGAAATGTGACCACCAAAGTTGGAGATGGACCTAGTGGGAAGTATTTGATTCATGGGGCAGAATCTGTCATGAATGGTTTGGTGCTGTCTTCTTGATAATGAGTGAGTTCCACTGTAAGTTCATAGGAGGTCTGGTTGTTTAAAAGAGCATGGTACCTCCTCCCTCTCTCTCTAGCTGTCTATCTTCCCATGTGATATGCCAGCCCCCGCCTTTACCTTTTGCCATGACTGGAAGCTCCTGAGGCCTCCCCAGGAGCAGATGCCGGTGTTATGCTTGTACAGTCAAATTTGTGAGCCAAATAAACCTGCTTTCTTTATAAATTACCCAGCCTCAGATATTACTTCATAGCAATGCAGATGGACTAACATACCACAGTAGGCCACAAACACATTACCTAATTTAATTCTGCTACAAATCGTGCTTAAATAGTATTCTTATTTTACTGATGAGAAAAGTAAGATTCAGGAAGATGAAGCAACTACTTTAGGGTTACACAGTAACCAACTGGGAAATTCAAGTCCAGGTCTTTTTGAATCTTTATTTTTTGCTCTTATTCATTCTTTAAACTGTAAAAGAAGCACAAGTATCTAAACTTAAAACATGAAAATTGTAAAATATTTTAGGAAAGAACCATTTGGATATTGTTTTGGATGTATTTTTCCATACAAATTACAGTGAGGCAATAAATATGTCCCTAATCACTGAGATACAGTTATATGGTATTATATACATATATGTATATGATGGTATTCCATACTGTTATATGGTATTATATACATATATGTATATAATGGTATTACATACTGTTATATGGTTTTTTCTTTGCTTGAGTGGATGTAGTACAATGATAGTTTACTGTTAAATTTATGACCAGACAATTTAGATTGTATGCCAAGTAAGCATTTTTTGTGGGATTTTTTTGTGTGCATTTGGCATTGTCTACTAAGATAAACTTCATCTGTTCTGTCAAACTAACTTAGAAGAAATTCATATGTATTTATTCAAGTGACTAGGAAAATTATCAATTCTACAAACTAGAATTTTGTTTTAGAAATGAATAACTGATGGTGGTGAGAAGAGGGCAGAGAGATGTTGGTCAAAGGCTACAAAGTTTTCATTAGATAGGAGGACTAAGTTCAAGAGATCTGTTGTGAAACGGTGAATACATAGTTAATAACAATATGTTATATTCTTGAAAAATGCTAACAGAGCAGATTTTAAGTGTATTCACCACAAAAATGATAACCATGTATGGTAGTACATATGTTGATTAGCTTAGTTTAGCCATTGCACAATGTCTATCTATTTCAAAGCATCATATTGTACACAATAATAAATATGTTTGTTAATTAAAAGAAAACCAAAGTAAAACATTATAAAAGAATGCCTATTCTTCACAAACTCAAAAAAAAGAAATAAATAATTGAATTAGTACTTGATATAAGTAATTTGAATTTCCATATGGTATAGTTTGCTTTTATTCTGAAAAACTTGTTTCCTCAACAGCATTTCTGCTTGCAAAAATTTCAGTTTTTATCTGTCCTTATATTGCCTTCATTTTTGAAATATGATTTTGCTGGAGAGAAAATCGTTTTAACAATTTTTTTACTTTTTAAACTTTGAATATGCTACCCAACTGCCTTCTGACCACCAGTTTTTCAGATAAGAAAGCAATTGTTGACCTTATTTGGGTTCTGTTGTACATATATTTTTTTTTATTTTACTGCATTCAGGATTTTGATTTTTGGCTTTCAACATTTTAATTATGTTGTGTTTTGATTTATATCTCTTTGCATTTATCTTACTTGGAATTCATTAATTGTCTTGGATGTGTAAGTGATTTCTTAAATCAAATCTGGGAAGTTTTCAGTGATTATTCTCTCAAATATTTTTTTCTTTTCTTTGTCTGTCTCTTCTCTCTTTCTGGAACTGCCATTACACTATGGTGGTGTGCTTAATGATGTGTCATGTATTTCTAAGGCTCTGTGTTTTTGTTTTGTAATTTTTTTCTCTGTGTTTTTCAGACGATCCCATTGATCTATCCTCAAGTTTGCAAACTATTTCTTCTGCCATCTCACATTAGAAATTTTCTAATAGATTTTTTTTTCTTTTAGACAGAGTCCCACTCTGTTGCCAGGCTGGAGTGCAGTGGCCTCATCTCGGCTCATTGCAACCTCTGCCTTCTGGCTTCAAGCAATTCTCCCGCCTCAGCCTTCCAAGCAGCTGAGACTACAGGCGCACGCCACCACGCCCCAGCTAATTTTTGTATTTTTAGTAGAGACGGGGTTTCACCATTTTGGCCAGGATGGTCTCAATCTCTTGACCTCGTGATCCGCCTACCTCGGCCTCCCACAGTGTTGGGATTACAGGCGTGAGCCACTGTACCCGGCCTCTAGTAGATTTTTTAACTTCAATTATTGTGCTTTTCAACTCCAGAATTTCTGAACTTTCCTTCCCCACAATATTGTTGATGTTATTGTTTGTTTTTAAAAAATGTTGTTCAATGATCAGCTGAACTAATTCTGTAAAATTTATTTCTCCTACAGTGTGTAGCCTCTAATGTCCCTCCTCGGATTGCTTTTCCTTGTTTTTATCTTTTATCTTCGATACCTTGGTGTTGCCCTTGGAGCAGCATAAGCCACTTAATGGTCAAAAGATGTGCCTAAGTCCTTTTATACAGGTTTTCACCCTTTACCATTGAATATGCATGTGGCTTGGAGGCCACTATCTCAGATAAGAAAGACTGGGCTTTTGGCTCCATGTTCAGCCAGGGACTTGTGAAAGAAAGTTAAATCTTAGGACCCCAAAATCACTAAGCCTAGGGAAAAGTCAAGCTGAGAACTATGTCAGGCAAAGCTGCCTCCAATTTTATTCTTAAGTAAGATAGCTACAAGAGTGAAAAAGCTACGTACCTCCCCACAATTTGCCCATGAGTAAATTCCTTGTTGGCCTCAAGATCTTTAACCTAAAACAGTTCTATTGAATTTTACCCTGTCAATGTAAACTAATAGCTTATCCTCACAGGTACAGGGCAAAAATTAATTCCTCTGCTCACCTGAGACACATGCATATCTAATTGCTACATCTGCCTTATTATTTATATAAAAATGCAGATTCACTGAGCTAGACTAAATTGCCTATTCACAATTCACAAAAAGGCTCAATGAAAGGCTGATCAAGGACTCAAAAGAATGCAATCTTTGTCTCTCATCTAACTATGACTGGGAAGCCCCTGCTTCGAACTGTCCTTTCTGGACTGAACCATTGTACATCATACACATATTGATGGATGTCTCATGTCTCCCAAAAATGTATAAAAGCAAGCTGTGCCCTGACCTCCTTAGACACATGTCATCAAACCTCCTGAAGTGGCATCCTTAACCTTGTTAAAATAAACTTTTAAATTGATTGAAACTTGTTTCGTATTTTAGGTTCACAGACTGTAGCTTGGAGTTTTCCTCTCTGATAGCTCCAGAGGGAGCACAATCTTGGACAAGCACACAGTCTTTCAGTGCTAAAGATAAGTCTAAATATATTTTTAATCCTGGTCTCCTAGGAGTCACCCTGGGTCAGAATAGTTTACTGTTCAGTCAGTGCTTTATCAGAGGTTGTGTTTAAGTCCTGTATGGAAGTGAACCTTTCCTCCTATGTTGAAGGGTTTGTTTGCAGCTTGGGGAATGCTTTCATGTCTTCTGATTTCTCCTGAGTTGATGCAGCCTATCGCATAGATACTGTCTTCCTGACCCACAGGAAGGCTCTTTTTAGCTGACTCTTTCCCTGGTTCACTCTATTAAACTTCTGGCTGCTCTCAAGTTTTGCTTGTATCATGGAGCCACTAGCCTCCTCTAACTTAATGTTCATCATGATCTCTATTGTTTTTGAAAACCCTGTAGGCATGGAGTTCTTCACTTTCTATTTCAAATAAAGTTGGTTTCCTCAAGAACTTCTGTGTAGCTCTTTGTCTTTATGACTTGACTTCTCCACTGGGCAGAACTCTGACACTGCCACAACAGCACTGGGGACAGGATCTTACTTTTCCGACAGTGACACTCCCTCTTTAAGTGTAGGCACTAGATGGTGGGTGGCAGCCCTTCTAGACTTGCTAGAAGACATTTCTGGTGTGAAAACTCTGTCCTATGAGCGTCTTGTGGTGGGGTGATTGGAGCCCCAAGATTTTTCGTCTGCCATACTTGGGGTAGCACTTCTACCCTACAAATGGAGTATAGATAGGGCAAGGGACAGCCAGTCCTCTCCGCTGTGTCTACGTGGAATAGAACTTTTGTAATATGTGGCTGGTGGCGGAGGAGATCATGGAGAGAAGTGAAGGCTATGCTGGTCCTCCTGAGGCTGGAAGCTACGGTCAAAAAGAGTCCCTCACTCTTAGAGTGCCCAGGGTAAAGCTTCTGTAAGCTGGAACTGAGAGCGGGGAGGAGGGAAGTCAGTTGTGGATCAAATGCCACAGACTCTTACTCTTCTTACTGATATTCAGTCGATTTTCAATGAATGTTTCTTCATTTGTTGTATATCCTTGGACAATTTCCAGATAACTTAAATAATTGCTCTAATTTTTACCTCTTAAATTGTTGTTTTGTTGGTAAGAGTGTCGTCTGAGTTTCTAACTCTGCTATTCCAGAAGACCTATCTAATTTATATTTTTCATATATTGTTGGGTTTGGTTTTCTTGTATTGCCTTTATTTTATTTTCTTATTTATGTTAAGAGTAAAATTGTCAATAATTTTTCTTTCTATTATCTCTTGTCTAGGTTTGGTATCAGTGATTATTCTAGCTTCTAGAATGGGTTTGGAAATGTTTCTTTCCTTCCTAATTTTTGGAGGAATTGGTATGTGATTATCTTTTCCTTACCTACAAAACCATATGTGTTTTTTTCTCTGATTGTGTTGGGGCATGATTTTAACTATTGATTACATTTTTCAAAGGTTATAAATTTTTCAAAAATTTTAGTTGTTATTTTGCCTCCAGTATTGGTGTGCTATTTTTATTAGAATATCTTCATTTTATTTTACACAAATTTTAAAATGTAAGTTTATAGTATTCTACCTGAAGTTTTCTCCCTTTTTCATTCCTCATATTGTTTACTTCTTTTCATCAATCTTGCCAGAGGTTTAAAACACGTTAGTTTTTTTCTAAGAATCAACATTTGTATTTATTCTATTACGTTTTTATATTTCATAGACTACCTATCTATATCTATGTCTGTCTGTCTATCTATCTACCTATCTATCTATCGGTAAGCTATCCTCCCCCTCATCATCTCACAGCTTCTGGTTTCTTAGGGATTATTTGCTTGTTTTTAAATTATTCCTCAGCTTGCTAAATTTTGGCAGTATTTATTTTTTAATGATTTCTTACTATAAATTTACCTCTAAGTATTATGTTAGCTTCATATAAGAATTTCTTTTCCTTTTTGTTATTTTTAAATTTTGAGACAGAGTCTTGCTCTGTCACCCAGCCTGAAGTGCAGTGGCTGGATCTCGGCTCACTGCAAACTCTGTCTCCCAGGTTCACGCAATTCTTGCGTCTCAGCCTCCAAAGAAGCTAGGATTACAGTTGCATGCAATCCCACCTGGCTATTTTTGTATTTTTAGTAGAGACAAGGTTTTGCCATGTTGGCCAGGCTGATCTCATACTCCTGGCTTCAAGCAATCCACCTGCCTCAGCCTCCCGAAGTGCTGGGATTACAGGAGTGAGCCACCGCTCCCAGCCCTAATAATTTCTAGTGTAGTAATTTTATATTATAAAAATCTTATTTTCTAGCTTTCGTTTTTCTTTTACCTTTAATTTATAAAGAAGTGTACTTTCAGATTTGACAATTTCTATTAATCTTTCCTCAAATTCCCTGACAGTTTTTCCTATCATTTCTAATATGCTAGATTAAGTTTTGATATCAGATATTATATTTTTTAATTCTCAAGCTTTCTTTTGGTTCCTTTTGTCATTTCTACTTTTCTTCTGATATTTCCTATCCATTTATTAATGGCTTTATGAACGTATATTATTTTGCAATTATTGGGTATAATTAAATAGGTGCTTTGGAATTCTTGTCAGTTAATTTCAACTCTTGGGCCTCCATTGCCTGCTTTTTCTTTTGAGCACTGTAAAAAAATATTTTGTACTGAAAACTTTGTGTGGATCTTTAAGCCTTAGCATGACTGCTTAAAGTCTTTCCCACACATGCAAAACTCAGGATCAGTCAGAGTTAGGCAGTTTCTATGCTGAAATTTAGGGCTTTCCTTCCTTGGTTCTGCCACTGTCCAGCTCTAATGGTTGTTTAAAACACTGTCATCTGATTCTCAGCAAGCAACACTATAGATTTCTATCTGAATTTCAGCTCAGTGCTGACTGGATTCTCACCTCAGGCAAAGCCATAAAAAACAAGGAACTCATCCAATGCTGTTTCCTTCTTCTGATTTTCTGGTCTTTTTTTGGTCACTCTCTTGTACCTTCAGATAACTGTATTTTTTTTCAGGACTTATAGTTGGTATCTCTCTGAGGGTTGGCTTGATATTAGTTGCCTCACCATTTCCAAGAGGTGAAACTAGAAATATATTTTTAAGCCTCCAAGAGTATTTCAAAAAGTTAAATTATTCTCCTCCTCCTTTTTCTTTTTCTTCCTCTCCCTCCTCCTCCTCCTTCTTCCTCCTGTTCTTCTCCTTCCACTCCTTCTCCTCCCACTCTGGGCCTCAAGCAATCCTCTGGCCTCAGCCTCCCAAAGTGCTAATATTGTAGGCATAAGCCACTAGACCTGGCCAGACACTTGCTTTGTAAATGCATTTTAAAATGTAATGCATTGTTTTTTAAGTGACATGTATATGAAAACAATCATTAGACTTTTTTCAAATGTTGCAGATTTCTTCGTGTGTCTCATAGGTGAAGCTGTTAACTGTAATGTCCGAAGATCCTTTTAGATTTTTCTGTCCTCTTGAGCTATCAATTATTTAAGAAAGTATGTTAAAATCTTTAATTGAGTGGTACATTTATTTGTTTCCTCTTGTGATTCATTAGGGGTCTCACTCTGTCACCTAGGTTGGAGTGCAGTGGTACGATCTCAGCTCACTGCAACCTCTGCCTCCCAGGCCCAAAGGATCTTCCCACCTCAGCCTTCTGAGTAGCTGAGACCACAGAGGGAGATCTAAGGTGAGAGGATCACTTGAGTCCTGGAGGCCAAGGTTACAGTGAGCTGCAATCCTGTCATTGCGCTCTAGCCTGGGCGACAGAGTGAAATCCTGTCTCAAAAAATAAAAGATTTTTTTCTTGGTCTTTGTTGTTCTGAAATTTTATTAAGATGTGCCTGAGTATGGCTTTTTAAAATGTATCTCTATTGAGGATTTTTCATGATTCCTGAATATTAGCATTTGTCTGTTATCGATAATAGAACACTCTTAGCTGTTGGGTATTTATATATTGAATTCCTCTTTTATTTCCTTTTTTCTTGGAACTCCATTTATGTTACATTATCTCATATATGCTTCATCAGATTTTTCTTATATTTCATATTTTTGCTTGTGCAGTTTTATTCATAATTTTTTCACCTCTTCCAATTCACTATTTCTCTCTTTAGTTCTATGTAACCTGCTAGTGAAGTCCTGCAGTTTTTTAACTATTTTTTTTTAATTTCTAGGAATGGTATAATATTCCTCTTTAAATATGCGGCATTATTTTTATCTCTCATTCTTCATATTTTAATCCTTTTATTCTTTTTTGTATCATTAAGCATTCATATGCTCTATATCTGAAGACTGTTGTATGTTCTTCCTCTTTAATTCTGCAGGAAATTTCACTTTGTTTTCTCACTGTTTTGTTAATTTTTCTATTATGAATTCATATTTCTTGGTCTTCCTGGGAAATCTTTGAGGCCGCTCTTGATGTGTGGTCGTGTGGCCTCTCAGAAGGAGTTTTAGTTAGTTTCTATCAGGAGCCTAAGCTAGCAACTTGGGCCCACTTTAAATTGAATTTTTGGCTTCCATTGTTTTGAACTAGGCTGATGGTATACATTTGAGCTATGAATCCAGGTGGGTTCTGAGCCTATAGTTACAATTTCAAGAGACACTGTTTTCCCCAATAAAAATGAAGTTAAGACAGACTAAAAGAAGACAGAAAAGTTTGTCACCTAGTTTCCTAGCTGTCTTTGCAAGGTTGATTTTAAAAAAAATACTTTTATTAAGTGTGTAGCCTTTTGTGGCTTCTGAATTTATGCAGGATCTGTAACACATATGTGTATCAAATCTTTGACTTCTATTTTTTTGCATGCAGGCAATCAAAAACAAGGAGGTCACTGTAACATCACAAAGAAATAATAGCCATAATTTCAATTATTTAAAGCATCCTTTAACTTTACGTTATAAAACTTTTTGAGGATAAGAGTTTTCTTTCTTTCTTTCTTTCTTTCTTTCTTTCTTTCTTTCTTTCTTTCTCTCTTTCTTTTTTAATGAGGCTAAAGTCAAAGCCAAATGTTGTATTTCTGTCTAATGTTATCTTAATAATATTTCTAAAAGTCTATTGACAATATACATTTTTTCTCATTAAGTATTGCCCATATAGAGGGCATCACTCATTTTGAATAGGCAATTTGATTTTGAACATAGCATTTTAGAATTAAAGGCATACCTGAGATAATATTCAAATTCAACATCCCTATTAATGATGGAAAAATCTGAGGGGCTAGAATTTGATTTGCCTGCATTACACAGCTAATTTGATGCCAGAATGGAAACCAAAAGCCAAATGTAAGGATTATCCAGTTCTTTTTTACCTTTTCTATTTCCACAAAAATGGTCACCTAAGGCTTTCTCTATGATTCTTCAGTGGTTTGAAATACACAAAATGGTTGTCATGTTATTTTACCACATACTAGTTTTTTGAAAAGTATTAAGATAGATGAATTTATATAGCCATCATCTTTTGGCTACAGTATTTGAAAACCAGAATACTCATTTTTCTCTTCATGCAAATGTTTTCTCTTTATTAGAAAACAGCCATTTAGTATCACTTATCAGTGAATTTAAGTTTTATTTCATAGTATTGTTATTTCTATGACCAACTTGATTGACTCTACCTTCTTTTTCAAAACAGATTTCTACCATGAAGTTTCATTATGAAATTAGTTATTTCAAAAATCTGTGAAATTATGTTAGCAACTCTGTATTCTGGACAGTATTTTCAGAAAATCCTTTAGCTAGGTAGGTATTTTTTTTAAGTATCCTCTTTTTTCAGCTAAAGTCTCTTCTGATGATTCTGGATGATAGTCCCTTAGGTATAATGCATAGCAATTAATAGATTGCTTATAGATCACTTGGCTGATGTTTATGAAGATTTTTCAGTGCAATATTTGGCATCTCTGTGGTGTCAGTGAGATCTGTAAATTGACTTGAGCAAAAAGAAGCCAATGAATTCCAATTAGCCACCTTATATAATTTATTATTGGGGAATTATGAAATACATATTTAGATCCAAATTGTCTTTAAAAATATGCATTACAACTGGAGTTTTCCACTGAGAATAAAAGTTTGGTTTTGACCTCACATAAATCCAAGGGTTCCGAAAAGAAGTTAGTATAAATTATCAATAGCTATATCATTAATGCCTTATGTATACACAGGAGTTTATATAATGCATTTAAGTAACAAAGAATGTAACATTTATTAACCACCAAGTAATTAGGAGATAGCATCAATTATATTGAGAAGATGAGTTTAGATGCTTACAGCCAAGGGAATTAATTGAAATTGACAGCTATTATAGGTAGTTACTACTATTATTTTCAAACCTGAAAGTTGGAACATGTGGACTTGATCCTTTGCACACATAAAAGTTCACAAAGCTGCTTTTAATTTGCCTTTATTCTGTAGTACTGCTTGGTGAATCATATACTAGTTTGTTGTAAAACTCATGTAAACTTTTATGTATACAAATGTCAGATCAAGCACAGGTTTTATTAATTATGTATATTTTAAACTGCCAACAGCAAAAAACAAAAACAAAAACAAAAAACCCCAGAGGCCAATAAGTGAAATGTATAAAAAATGAAATTTATTCTTTTGGCTCAATAATGATGTAGTTCACCATTCTTTTTAGTAAGAGCAATCCCCTGCATGCAGTTAATCAATACACTACAGTAAATAGTTTTGTAAAAGGAATTAACACTAAACTTTTGGTTTGTGCAAAAAACAAAAATTTATATCATGTTAGGTAATTGCACAACTTTGCCACTTTGTTCATGTCTAAAAAGAACAAAGTCATGTTCTATCTGCAATAGCTTTAGTGCAGCAGGAATTAAAAAAATAAGACTAGTCTGCATACATAAATACTACAAAAGCTGAATTAAAAAAAACTTCCATGAATAAAAGGTTATATTGAGGCAACCATAGTTGGTAGAAAATGATCTATGTTTGAGTTTTTGACCAATGTTATCTCCTATTGGAATGGTAGAAAATATATTATAACAAAGAAATCCATAAAACCCATTATCTAACTTTTAGGAAATTATCCATTGAAAAATCTTATGGATTCAAAATTTGGAATTGTGATTAAAAATAAAAAGCAAAAGCATAAAGTAAAATAAATTGCCATGTCATCGACCTGAAAATAATTTTCTTATGTACAAAATGCTAACAAATAAAATTGATTATATTTTTTACATTATTTATATTTAAACAAGTTTTAGACATGTTTTTAGCAAAATATGAAGTATGAGTTTTGTCACTAGGCAGTATGCAGTGTGTTTCCTTGAAATCTAGAGAGATATCATATGATACTCTTGTTGAATTAAAAGTGCAAAAGTAAAGGTGTTTGTAAATAATTTCAAATTATTCTGCTTGACGCAATGGACAGATAGCTGGTTGAATTCATTCTATCACCAACATGTGACATTCTTTAACCAGGACTTGTGAAGAATGGATTGAGTAAAATAGAACAGCATAGGCAATATTAACATGCATTAGTGATAGCCTTTAAACTATGTTTAATGAATGGTACAGGATACATCCCTGTTGGAAGCTCGCAAAAGACACATACACTGTGGTACATATTTGATTTAATAGAAGTTGTTTATCAGGCTATATATATATATTTGCCCAAACATGCACCACAGGATAAAATAACTATTTACATAACATAGGGTATTTAATGGACATAAACTGTCTGCTTTGCTGACAGCAGAAGATGGCAAAGCAATACTGCTGCAGAAAGTGAAACAACTATTCTAAAGCAATACTTTAGATATATTTTTTTCTAGAATGGATTTATTAGATTACCTTTTTGGAAAGCATTTGATCAAAATTAAATATAGAGCTCTGAAACTGAGGATAAAATTTGCACTTGCTGAAACAGAATACTTTGCATAAAAATAATCCTTTAAATATTAGAGGAGACTTTACAGGCACATAACTGTTCAGATAGAAACAAACATAACATACTAAAAGACTTTCAAAATTAAAGCCATCTATAAAATGGAAGTAAGTGAAACTGTAGCCATTACATTTCTTTTTCTGGTTTTGAGCAAAAATTTTCTCTCTCCTGCAAAACACTTTTGTCTGATCATTTGAGAGACTTGTACAGTAGGACCACAGGGTTCTTGTATACTGTTTTTTCAACGTAAACCTCATTACAAAAATAGTGACATGGTATTATGAATAAACTATGAATCAGTGACCATGAAACCACTAGAACAAATTTTGTAAAAATATGGCAGATATGGAAGTTAAAAATAGAATGGATGCAAGGACTGTACTAAAGGTGTTTGGTGTCGTTATAATGACACTTTTCACAACTATCCCTATAGTCTAGGTAGCCATTGAGTTTCTCCTCAGCAGTGTCAGCTGGTAATAAAAACAGCAACCTCTTGTCAATGTTGATACCCTGTCCTACAGAGTTACAGTAACAGAGAGGTCACTGTCTTGTATAGGCACTGACTATGAGTATTTGTTAAAACAGTCAGTTTGGCATGGACCTCCTCTTGAAGTCCAGTTGACACATATACTTTACCTTCATAGGCTGTAAACAATTGATCACAAAGATCATTCTTTGTTTCCTTTTACTTTTGATTTTCTCTGACCTCTTTTCCTTTGCTTTCTTTTTCTGGTTTGTCTTTCTCAAACTTTTCTTTGTCTGGTTTTGTTACACTATCATAGGAAGGAGGAGAGGTGGTAGAGGAACTCCCATCTGTTTTTTCTGGAGTGGAGTTCCCATTTAATTTGTCAATAATCATATCTTGTTTTATAGGTAAGTCAATCTTCCCTTTAATTGCCTCTTTGTTATAGTTACTTGATATATTTTTTAACCTTTGCTTTAAAAGGTAACATCTGAAATTACGCTGAATAATAGTGGCAGACACCTCCTCTTGTTTACGTTTCAAAGTGGTTGTAATAGGCTCATAAGAGACTTTGGAGGG
This sequence comes from Cacajao melanocephalus, assembly GCA_963573385.1. NCBI lineage: Eukaryota > Metazoa > Chordata > Mammalia > Primates > Pitheciidae > Cacajao > Cacajao melanocephalus. Next base: position 403 of record CAUYLG010029651.1, on the reverse strand, counting down.
GTTTGATGCCATAAACCGGTCTTCCATCTGTATTCGAAGGGCATCCATCTCTCCACTCTCACCCAAAACACGTTTTGTAAAGGCAAATAAAATATCAAGGCAGTGGATCCGGTCACCACTGACCATGGGCAGATCCATGGCAATGAGCTGAACTTTGTTGGGTTTTGCTATGAGAAGAGGAGGATCCAGGGCAGCTGCAAAATCAGAGAGTTTAGAGAACTCTATAAACTGGGTCGCACCGGGATCAAACTTCTCCCAAACTTCATAGAACATCTCAAAGTCATCCTCACTCAGGGGCTCTGCACTTTCTTCGGTAGCAACGCTGAAGTTCTCCAGGATGACCGCGATATACATGTTCACCACAACCAGGAAGGATATGATGATGTAACTGACAAAAAAGAAA
>CAUYLG010029650.1:0-23676 GCA_963573385.1 Cacajao melanocephalus | reverse complement strand
GATCTGAAGCCACTGGATCCATAGCCCACTGAGTAGCAGCTCCTAGATCCATAGCCCAGGGGACGGCAGCTGCTGGAGCCAAAGCCTAGAGGCCCACAGTAAGTCGCCTGGCAGGGACTGAAGAGCACAGAGGTTCTGGGGTGGTAGCAGGAGGTCTGGCAGGGGCTGGACTCCACACAGGATGTCTGGCAGCTGGTGGGCTCCCAGCAGGCCTCCTGACAGCCCCTGTAGAGAGTGGAACCCAGCTGGCAGGTGCTGGGAGCACAGAGGTCAGTGCTGTAGACCACATTGCTGGGGTAGGAAGAGCCACAGGAGGAGCCTGGGTAGCGCAGATAGCTCCCACAGGAGCGGGAGGAGAAGTTTCCAGAGCAGCAGTTGTAGGACATGCTGACGGGAGATGTGAGTGCAGTTGAGTTACACTGAGAAAATCTGTGTTTGGTTGCCACTCCTGGAAGGGACAATTTATATACTTTCAGCTGTGGGTGTGGCACCTGGCAGGGTCATCCTTCACGTATTTGAGCTCCCACATTTGCATATAAGTAACTTAGTAATCTTTGTAATTGCAGTTAACACGCTTCATCTTATATTTATGGAAGAACTCATTTTGTTTTTACAGCTCTGCGTCAATGAAATACATTTATATTACAAATGCTATGACTGCATATGATTAATGCCGACTCCATTATGGCCAGGAAGGCCCCTCTCATTTTCTCTGGCCATGATTTACACACCTGCTCCTGTTTTGGCTGGGAAATTCTTTCTGTCTTGGGTGGGGGTGGCAATGTACTCATTTTTTGTCAGTGGCCTAGAGGCAGAAATCTTATTGGTTCACACTCTCTAAAATAGTTTGCCATCTATTATTTACTATAATCAATGTTTATAATTCCTGTCTCAAGGCCTATATAAAAATAAGCCAGAGGGATTGAGAGATAACTAAAAACAGATATCATCTTGAACACATATTTAGAAAAAAAAAATTCGTATTTAGAAAAAAGAAATCAAAACAAAAGCCAAAAAAAAAAAAAGAAAAACACCAATATGGACAAATGTGAAAAAAGCAAATCTCACCTCACTGCTAAGATGAGGTAGAAAATAAGTCACAGTGGCAGAAGGATGATCAGGACTGTCAGGGTTTGCAGCTAACTGATGGATACTCCACTCTTAAAGCAAATCAAAATGCTTTCAAATAAACTTATTTAATGGCTTTTGTATGATGCATTCATATTTGTAAGTGTTCTGGAGCCTACATGCTTACAACACCTCTAAACCCCAACCTCAGTATTCTGAACGCCTTCTGAGTATTTTCAGAGTAATACTACCAGCTTTTATGTTTTTCCCTCTTCTTGTGGTACGTGACTCTGTCCCAGCCCTCTTTAAAGAGATGGATTTAGGTTTTGTGGGTGTTGAAAAGTATAATTTGGGGATCCTCATTAAAAATGCCATATTATTAATATAATAATAGATATAAACATGGATATTAATATAGAATAAACACTTCCAAAGTTAACAAAACTCAAGACATCACAAAATCAAGACAATATACCATTATCATCATCCTCATGTATAACCTTTTCCTACATTTTTTGGCTGCATCCTCTTGGATCATCTCTACATATGACAATGATTTTTTCAACATGATTTTCTGCAGAACAAACGGAAGTAAAATTCAGTGTGTGTTTTAGAAATAGTATATCAAAACTACTTGAATTATTTCTTAATGACACAAAAAAGTTTTTTTTTTACATTGCCATTTCTTGTGAGCAACGCCACAGCTGTAACATCCTCTGTCATTTCTTTTCAGCAATGCTTAAAGCCTGAGATTGTGCGCCTCTCATCCAGATGTCCCTGGTTCACCTCCCACCCGTGTCTGTGGGCAATGGGGGTTGTTTGTATGAGGATCGGCTACAAACATCTGTGGATCCGGGGTTTTAGAGGTCTCCTAGTTTGTGGCAGAGCAGTATCTTTGTTCCAACCTTTCTAAGGTTTATAAGGTCGATGCTGGGGGCCAGATGTATTAGAATAGTGCAGGCAGCCCTCCGGAGATGCCCGCAGCCTGAGGACACCACCAGGGACTCTTAAGCCACAGCAGCACAGCTGGAGCAGCAGGTTCCTTCCAGTCTCCCTGGGAGTGCTAAAAGAGCTTTGGAAAAGGTCAGGCAAGAGAAGGATCCTCAAACTTACCCTTCATTAAGTTACATCTGTCTCTGCCTCTGCGTAACATGCTCTGCCCAAGATGTCTGAGCCTGTGCAAATATGTGATGTCAGGGGTTCAAGAAATATAAAGAAATATAAAGCCATGGCTTATGTCATGGAATTGCAAATCTATTTAATAAAAAGGTAATAAAATTATACAACATATACTAAAAGTATCAACTTTTTCTTAATGTAAATGTATGTTTAATTGGAATTTTCTTTAGAACTCACTATATAAAACTGCATAAGTCAAAGAAATGACAGAGCAGCTTCCCGCACATCAAACAGCTACTTTTAACAACTTTATCCCGTGATCTTCTAAATATCTACATTTTTTTCTATAAGCACTTGGCACCTAGAAGAAAAGTTCTAGGTCACATGATGCTGTGAAGACCATTTCCTTCTCAAATCCCCATTTTGCAAAGAACTTTTTGAAAGCAGTCATCCTATCACAACTAAGGGTAACTTTCTGTTGAATGGAAATAGGACCAGTGTTAATCAAATTAACAAAGTCAGCCAATGTGTTGATCAGGGCTCACCCTTCTAACTTCCCTCCCCGCTTCACAACAGTGCCCTTCTCCTCTTCATGCATATCCTGCTTTTTCTACAGTGCTGTGGTGGTGAATGGTATCCCTTAAAATAATAGACCACAAGTGCACAGGTCCTGTGTCAAATCCAGCCCATGTGGGTTTGTTCATCTCACAAATGCAGGCCCCCATGGGCTTTTTATTAAACTATAAAATAGTTGCTAATATTCAACAATCAAAAGATTCACAAAAATTTGAATTCGTAATTTAAAAAAAAAAATCCAAAAGTCTGGTGATGCTGGGTTTCCTTGCTCACAGTTGGCTGGAGCTGAAGACAAGCTGCTCCACTGATGTGGGACATGCTTCTTATCATCCCTACGACTCTAACCACCCCTCGTCTCCCAGTTCCACAGCCAAATTTCAGTTGTGACTACGCATCAAGCCTGCACTATTATTTTGTTGTGTCAGTTCATGTCTCTATCAGAAGTGAGAGAATGTGAGATGAATTAAGAAGCTTTGGGTTTTAAGAAAATTTCTGAAAGCTATTTCCTTGTGTGCTTGACAAATATTCTTTCATGTTTAATAGGAAAATACATCATGTTGGTGACAATGGATTAGAATATGAAGCATCAATCATCAAACAAATCTCAAATCCACTGAACCACCTCTATTATATTTATGACCTGCCTGCATCATGTAGTGATTTGAAATAATCTCTGACTTCAAATACTTTATAAGCCAGTAGAATTTGAGCTGGTTTTTATATGCTGGGCAAATGCTTAAATCAGTGGTGTCTAACTTTGGATATGAACAATAGGTCATTTTAGAACATACAAATAAACCAAAACATATTTGATTAATTAAAAAAACAGATGATTAAATTCTTCCTAAGGCTGCCTCATTGACGGTTCTGATGTACCACCATTTTTGGAAATTAATTCCTTAAATTGAAAGGTTAACATCTAGCCAGGACCCCACAGGAGATCCTCATAAACCTGTGAAATCATACTATATACCTGACCATTGTAATCCCCTCTGGACAGGGCTTGTCTGTCCAAGCATATAAAGTACATTAAAAATAGAGAAAAGGTAATCTATTTTCTGCTTGCACTATTGTAATTTGATTGTAAGGTACAGTCCTTGATAATAATATGTTGTCTTCTCTTTTCATGCTATTGCAAAGATGTAATAGCTATTACAAATGCTCTCATTCAGGAATGCCAAAGATGGATTTAGTGGCATTAATATCCATCCTGCAAGATGGAACATCTTAGAGTTTGAATAGAGGCCGTGTTACTACCCAGTGACACTGTACAGATGGTCTCATGATGACTAGTAATGACTCCTTTCACCATAAATACCAGAGCAAATAATGATTTTGACAGACTATGACAGCTGAAATTGGGAGGCAGAAGAAAAAGGGACTTCAGTTAGAAATCGAGAATGGCATGATGAATATGTGTGTAGCACAGAAACAGTCCCTGGATGTAGGAGGCACTCCACAGATAGACGTTGATAGAATGAAAAGGGAAGTTAGACATGCAGATGTCTTACCTGAAATCTGGTATCTCAGAAGCCTATCTAAATGGTAACTACTTTGCCTTTGTTCATTCTTTGATTGGGCAGCTGCGTGAAAGTTGGCTGTGTCTGTTAATAGATTTGGAAGCTTTTTCACTCAGAAGTTGGAAGCCTCAACAGTGGGTCAGATGCAAACCATGGGCTGGCCTTTATCAAGCTGGAATCAAATCCTAGCCTAGTGGCAAAAAGCAAGATAAGGGGAAAAGAGAACATGCTAGAAGATGTGTGTGAGCACCCTTCCTCCTCTGCCATTTTTGAAAGGGGAAAAGTTCCTTTATCACCCTCACAGGTCATGTAACAGGGTGTGACTTGCTTCTTCTGTGCCTTGCATCTCAAACCCCTGGGGGGGAGCATGCAGACAGGCAGGTCGTGGGGACCGTGGGCTCTGACGCCATGGCAGCATCTAAGGTTGAATGTTTACAGCTTCCAAAGCCCCAGTGGGTTTATCTTACAGGCTCTTTCAGCTTAGCAGTCCACAGCTGGCTTGTGTTAATTAGCTCAGTTAGACCCTCTGCCTTATCACAAGGACAGAGGGCTTTCTGTATCTCAGGGTTCTTGCCCTAGTGTACCAGAAAAATCAGATCACACATGGGCTTGAAGAATTAGTGTAAGGTTTTATTGAGTGGTGGAAGTAGCTCTCAGCAGATGAATGGGGAGCCACAAGGGGGATGGAGTGGAAAGGCAGTTTTTCCCTGGAGTCAGGTCCCTCAGTGGCTGAGCTCTTCTGTAATGGCCCTCAGCCAAATTTCCCTTGGTGTTCCACAGTTGATGGCCTGCCAGCGTTTGTCAGCATGTTCTTCTGCTGGTGTGTTCCTCTACTAGTATGTTCCTCTGCTGGTGTGTTCCTCTTGACGTCCAGCCATCGGTATGTTTGCCCAATGTGGTCTCAGGGTTTTTATAGGCACAGGAGGGGGACATTGTGAGCCAGGGTGGTACAAAGTGCTTCTGTATTTTCGGAGCTGTAGAAGTAGAAGATGTTTAGAAAACGCAGCATTTGGGCTTGAAAACAGGAGTGCCTGTCCTCATTTAGGTCTGTTGGCACAGGCCTTACCCAGCACTTCCCTGCCCCCTTTCCATATCACCTTGAGGAAGTCTGGTCCCATCCTGAGTTTGGATGTCACCATTGCCTTCCTCCTTTCCTTCTGTTTAAAATCTTTGCTGGAGATTGAAGGAATGACAAAATAGCATACAGAAGGCAACTCCATATTCACTCAGCATTTCTTCATCTAATCTCTGGAAGGTATCATAGGATTAGGTGAACTTTCTGTTCATGAACTCCCTTTATTCCTGAAGGGAAAACAAACAAACAAACAGACATGGACAAGGAAAATATGGATAGGAGAGGAGGATAAAAGGAAGCAAAAAAGGAGGTTATTGAAGGTGCTTCTGTATTTTCAGAGCTCTAGAAGTAGAGGATATTTGAGGTTCCCCTGTGTTCTAGGCTTGTGTACTCTTTTTTGTTGTTGTTCATTTGTTTGTTTGTTTGCTTATTTTGAGACATAGTTTCACTCTTGTTGCCCAGGCTGGAGTGCAGTTGAGTGATCTGAGCTCACTGCAACCTCTGCCTGCTGGGTTCAAGCAATGTTTTTGCCTCAGCCTCCTGAGTAGCCAACATTACAGGCACCCGTCACAACACCTGGCTAATTTTTGTATTTTTAGTGGGACAGGGTTTCACCATGTTGACCAGGCTGGTCTTGAACTCCTGATTTCAGGTGTTCCTCCCGGCTCATGTCTATAAGCCGAGTACTCGGCCTCCCAAAGTACTGGGGTTAAAGACATGAGCTGCTGTGCCCGGCCTGCTTGTGCATACTTAAAAGAAAAGAAAGCAAAACCAAGTGAAGAGTCCTAGATAGAGCTGTTAGTCCTTCTCAGTTGGCTGAACTCTGTAGTGGGTGGATGGTCAGAGGCACAGACATGGTAGATGTGAAGTAACCCAGTATCTCTTGGGAAAAACTGGAGAAAGCCCCAACATCTGGAAAACCTCCAAAGTTCTTGTTTTGTATTTGTCCCTTTCTAGTACTGTAAACTGCCTACCTCTCTTTGTTCATTTTCCCATTTCAGTGCTGAAATACTGTAATGGTAAGGTTTGGTTGTGACAATATTGCTGGTGCCCAGAGAATATTCCTTTACAAGTTCTGTCCCATTCCAAGTGGATCGAGGCTTTCATGAAGGTGGTTAAAGGGCTTTAGGATGTAATTGAGCCTATTTATTCCTGGGTAAGTGTTATACACATAGTTCCTTCTTTCTTTGTCATTATTTTTCTTGATACTAACTTTTCACTTACCCTCATTCCAGATTTGATTTGTTTTTAAAGACTTGGAATTTAAGACAAGGGACAAATAAGGTAATTTTGGGTCACTGTGGAATGGAGTATGTTTGACTACTCAGAATCTTAAACCCTGATGATTTTAAGAAATGCTGTGTAAAATATGAATGTCAGAATCCCACCAGCCCAGAGAGTAGTTCTAGGGAGGGGCCTGCCATTGCAATTGTGAGACAATGAAATGTAGAAGCTCAGCATGCATTTTGCTGACACAATGCTGATGCTGCCCTTTCCAGCACTGCCTCACTTTGCCCATTGTGTTATTGTGAGAATGAACTGGGATAATATAAATAGATAAATAGAGATACTGAAACATAAATCACCAGAGTACTGCCAGATGGTTAGTAAACCTCTGCTGAAATAACAAAGCAAACCCTTGCCAGGTGATGCTGAGGTATCAGGTTTGAGAACCACTGCTGGAAATAGTGTTAAGTATGTTTTCATGCTTCGAAGCTTTTTTGGCATAAGAGCAAAATGTTCAGGACTAAATGAGAAATTTGGAATTTCAAACTCTATCCTTATTTTAAAATAAAAACATAGCACCTGCAACACAATATGAAAAGTACGGTTTTAAATCTTTATGAACCCAGTCAGCTTTTCAAAAGTCAGTGATCAATGATCTCCTTACTTAACGATTTAGTTTTATGTTCTTATGGTGTTTCTTCATTTATCCTTCTTCTCTAATTTGTCTTATTTTTAAATTTCCATCCTTTTTTTTTTACTTTATTCCTGTTCCATTCTCTACGTTTTTTCTTTTTCTATGCTTATTTTAGCCACTCTTTTTCTTGGTTTGGCTTTCTAAACTGGGAATAATTTCAAACTGAGGAAGCGTTTCTTTTCGTTCTATCAATTAAATAGCATTGCTTTTCTATTTATTGGTTGAATAAAGTTAACTCTCCTCTACGTTTATTTCCAAAAGGAGTTGAGCAATTTTATTCATTTCTTTTAAAATGTTCTAAATTCAATTGGTTTTATTGGTTCTTGACTTAATTATAAACTAGAAATCATTGAAAAGTTTCCAGGTTCTAGTTAACATTTTAAAATTTCAGCATTATAATGCCTTTTTAATTGAATATTCTCAAAAGGCAAACAGTTCCAAGATGAGTTGCAACAATGGCCCTAATGAAACCTTTTTAAAACCACACATGTCTGACCTCCAGAGCTATTAGTCTGTTGTTACTTTAAGACACCCTAGCTTTGTACAGTACTCCAACTTAATTTACCATACTGGAAGAACCTGGAAGATAGGGACGCTATCTGTTCCTCAGTTATTGACTTGCAATGGACTTTCAGTAATGTTTATTAAAAAGATGAATACAGTTATTTTTAGTATGAATGCTATTACTTTTACTTGTTGAAAATGGAAAATATATGATTATCATTTCATGAACTATGAGATTTTGCTGCCTGATTCCTTAGAAAACAGACATAAAGGGCATGGCATCTGGTCACCATGAGAAGGCAGGAAATGGGAGGTGGCAGGGGACCCTGCCAGGTTGCATGGTGATTATTGGACATGAAAATAGCCACTTTCATACTTTAAATAAGAAAGGAATGATCTGTGTCTCTTAAGTACATGAATAAAACATATACAGCCATGTCTGCAGGGGCAAATCAATTTTATTTTAATTAGATAATGAATTAGTGAAACTTCAAAGGACTCTCTGAATACCAGGATGTTTTCTCCCTATACCAGTGGAAGCAAAGGTATATAAAATTCTTTAGGAGAAAATTTGTTAGAATTTCTTGTTCAACCCAAGGAAAACTGAAGTCGGGGAACAATATCTAATTAAAAATCCAAAGTATGCTTTTTTTTTTTTTTTACTTTTAGTGATGGCCTGTCTCCTGTTATATAAGTTTAATTTTATCCTCCCTTGAGATTTGTATTTTGAAGTCCTAACCCCCTGCACCTCAGAACATAACCTTATTTGGTGATAGAGCTTTTATAGAGAGAGGCAAGTGGAAGTGACATCATTAGGGTGGACCCAATTCATTCATATGACTAGTATCCATACAAAAAGGGAAAATACAGACACACAGAGACAGACACGCACAGAGGGAGGATAATGTGAAGAGACACAGGGAGAAGACCATTCAAGATCATTTAAGGAGATGGCCATTTGGGGAGAAGTATCCAAGAAAGAGGCCTAGAACAAATGCTTTCTTCACAGCCCTCAGAAGGACCCACCTTCCAATACCTTCATCTCAGCCTTCCAGCCTCCAGGAATGTAAGACAACACATTCCTATTAAGTCACTCAATTTGTGGTACTTTGTAATGGCAGCCCAACCAGACTAATATATCCTCCATCTGTCAAAGAGAATACCTCCCATCTCAGGAATCGAGTGGCCACAGGAACTCCCTTTTCCCAGTGCCTATCAGGTTTCTCCTGGCCAGCAAAGAACCTGCCAGACAGCCTCCGTCCTCTTATAGACACCCTTCATCACCCTGTCCAGAGGACAGGACTTTGAGCATGAAGCTGTGGACTCTGCAGTTTTCAGTCTCTGTGGATGTGGGACCTCCCTCGCCCCAGATGATGGACCAGGCTTTGGTCACACTCCTAACTGCTCCTCCAGGAGAAGTCAGTCACCTTATTCCCAATCAATCTGTGGTCACAGGTCTAAAGAGCAGCATGCTGCCTTTCTAGAAACTCACAAATAGTTCCCTACCTTTATTACTAAAGAGACTGTAGATTTTCTAACTCATGAACTGCCTATTCCTTTTCAAAAAATGAGATCTTCAAAAGCCATATTCAACAACTTAGCTGAAGCTTTTTAATATGCCAGTAGCCTATGCTACATCTAGAAATCTGCAAGCTGTTAGTCCTGAAACTATCTCTTTTCTCCCCCTTTAATTTTCTCCTTTCTCTCTCCTCTCTGCCACTCCCTTTCTTAGAATACATTTTATGTTTCATATTTTCTAGATCCTCTTTTTTCCAATGTGTCTCGCCAAAATAGAAATATTCCAGCTTCTTTAAAATCATTTCCCAAAGTTAACATAGAAATCAGGTTTTTTGTTTTACTTCATTTTGTGTGTTTTGTACGCCTCTAGTCCGTTTCCTCTGGCATGAAAATCCATTGGTCCTGCTAGGGAAGGCCATTTAACTGTAAGGTATAGCACTTCTGGATACTATTCAAGGCAGGCGCCCAGATATTGAAATCACTGCAATAGCTACGTTTTTAGTTAGCTCTCCTATTTAATTTCTTTCCTTCTCTTGGTCTCTATCCAAATGTGGAGCCACAGGGAAGATATTTTTAAAGTCTGAATAGTGATTAGCTTTTCCCCATCCCTTGTGTGATAAATCAAAGAGTTAACTTAAGAAATGCTTTGAGAAAAGTTCTTTCTTCTGTGCTAGCTGTTCCACTTGAGACCTAAGTGTTATCTCAAATAAGCAGAATCTAAATTCAACCTAAAGTTAGAATATGGTTCTTGTAGTCCCAAAATATATTTCAGGCTCCTGAAAGAGTCAGAATTTGGGAGAATTTGAGAGAGGAGTTCATACTAATAAGTCAGACTGCAGTGAACTCATAAACTTCATTTTTTCCTTCATTTATGCATGTACACAACAACTCATCTGATCAAAATGAATAATACCTATTCTGTTTAAAAATCTCATACTTAGAAGAGTAAATGAAATAAATAGGATAAATAAGTGAATGAATAAAATAAATGAAATTTGCAGTAATACAAACCTAAACTTGAGCATAATTCTATCACTGATGAGAGGTGACCTTACATTAAGTTATTAAGATTTGTTGGTCTCTGTTTCAACATCTAGAAAATGTGAATGGAAATAACATGTATTTCTTTGGAGAATTAAATTAGACTATATATGTACAATTCCTGCTAGAGCCTTTGGACATATGTTGGTTCTGCTACTTTCCAATCCTTCTGTCTAGCTGCCATGTTGCTCTACATCCTTTTGTTTTGATCTTTCTGTATCCAGGAAGTCTTCTTGGACTAAACTTCCTCAACTTCTTAGTGTTGTGTCTGTGATTTCTCCTCTATGAGCTCACTTTTGATTTTTTGTAGTTCTGGTCTTGTCTTTTTAGGGTTTTTATGCTCATGTCTGCCTTTCCTATGGCATCTAAACTGGAAATTAACATGAAGTAATATGCAAGGTCAGCTTTCAGAAAAGTGTGATGAAATTGACAAATATATTTAAACCAATGGAATTTGTCAGAGAAAAGATAGAAAAACCTTCATGGAAGAAGCATGTTTTGTGGTGGATTTTCAAGTTAACTCTTTGGAGTTCAGTTGAATTGAGATACTCAGGAAAGATCAGACTTTCTAAAAGGTTAAGAAATCAGGATGAAGGTGTTTTTATCATTTCTTTAAAGGGAGGTAGAATACTTTTTGTATCCTTGAAGTCTGGGGTGGTAGCATAAAGCTGTAGTAGATCTCAGGCATTGAATTTACTGGCTTGGGTAAATCATACATAGACAACAATCTAATTAAAATGTATTTTCACCAGAATTGAAAAACTGGAGCCAAAACAGGTCCTAAACATGTTTAACCCCTAAATATTTTAGTATTTCACACTTGGCTCTTCTAATATTTCTTTATTCTTTATTCTGCTGCTGTCAATCCTTTATTCTCCATCCATCCAACCATCACCTCCCATCTTTCGTGTTACTGATGCAGTACATGTAGAGACTCTGGAAAAACTATGATACTACATCATTTCTGCTATGATAGTTCATCTGTAAGGAGCATATAAAAATTATTACAGATTTACTGTGAGTTAAAGGCTGTAACTTATGTGCCATGAATAATACTTAGCACGATGCCTGGCTAAATGTTTTAGATGCACATAAAATGCCTTTTAAAGTTATCTACTATTATTTTTTATTAAGATAGAAAATTGAAATTCCTCATTGTTTTCCCAAATTTAGCTTTAGACCCTCTAGTCTATTTTACGTAATTAAAAAAAAATAACTAGAATGCCTTTAGGTATGTTTCTAGCTCCAAAGAACTCTCCAGAGCTCTCACACCACTAGAATGAGTTAATTATTGTTAGTTCAGTGACATCACAGTCAAGATATTAACAATCACAAGTGCAGTGAATTAAATTCATATACTATAGCAAAATTTACAAAAACTTTAAGTGAACAAATACATCTTAACAAATATGATTTTCTCTAACATGGATTATAATCACAAGTTCCAAAGTGAAGAGTTCTCAAAAATATTAGAGTAAACATATCAATATTATAGAAAATCAATTTTCACTTTTTGGTAAATAAATTTAGACAGAACCTCACCACTATGATGAGATATAGAATATTTCATAGACATAGCTTACATTTTGTAGTGCTGTTTTTAAATATATTTTCTAATATTCTTTCTAATCCATAAAGACTAATGTCTTTCTCAGATGGTGTTTTACCTTTTCAAAGAACTGAATCAAGAACTTTTTATTTTTTTCACTTTTAGTGCTGTTGATATATTGAAGCTTGTGATTTTAAATATAGCTTAATTTTGGATGACAGAATGATATTAAAGTATCTGCAAGTTCCATATTATTAACATTACTGAAACAAAATGAAGACATAATAAATCAGCAAAAGGAGGGAATACTAGAATAACAAATAATTATCTTTCTGATGAAACAACTATTTGCTAATACTTTAATGCCTGATTTGCTGACTCTGATTAAAACCTTAATGAATAACCACTCAATGGTTACCTTTAATTTGTCAGCTTGTTAAGGCTATGGTACCCAGTAGTTTCTGAAATGCCAGTCTAGATGTTGTTAAGTATTTTTTACATGTGACTAATATTTAAAACAATAAACTTTGAGGAAAGCAGATAGCCCTTCATAATAGGAGTATACCGCCTCCTATTTGTTGAAGACCTTAAGGCTGAAGTTTCCTGAGGAAGAAGGGATTTTCAAGACTGCAACACAGAAACTCTGCCTGAGTTTCCAGCTTGTGGCACTGCGAATTCAGACTCAAGACTGTGTCATCAACTCTTACTAACTCTTACCTGAATTTCCAGCCTGCTGGTCTATTTTGCAGATTTTAGGCTTGTCAGCCCCCACAGTTGCATAAGTGAGTTCCTTAAAATAAATTTCTCTCTTTCTTTGTACACAAACACACATATTAGACACACACACACATGCCTGTGTGCATGTGCAAACACACACACACACACACACCACACACACACACACACACACACACATCCTACTGGTTCTGTTACTTGGAAGGACCCTGACTAAAACCCTCTGCAAGGTCTGACTTTTTCAGTATTACCTATCAATATCTGTCTAACTAATTGATCATGTGCTTCTTGAATCTCAATGTAACTTTACAGGGTAGGAATATACCTTTTCCTCCACAACCTAGCAAAGAACAAAACTAAACACAATGGAGTCATAAGGAAACTCATTGTGGAAACTGAATTATAAGAACTTGATTTTCACCTTCAAGTCATAAAATTCTGCAATTGTTAGGAACTGCAGTAGCTATCCAGTCCCACCTTTGGCATGTGTAAGAGCTAAAATAACTTGCTGTAATTCAGTTTTGTTTCCATTCTGATACCCTAAAACTCATCTCTATTAATGTAAGAGATCAGACATTATAATCAGTGGTTTCTCACACTAGCATTTACTTGGTAGGCTTAGTAACACCTAATTCTGTTAAATATGTCTGTGCTTTGCTCAGTCCCAATGAGACTGTTTCTGTTATGCTATAGTGCTAAATTAGAACAAACAAACAAGCAAGAAGCAAAGAACACAGAAGTTCACTATGTTACTGACTCCCTCTCTAGTCCTTTAAATTTTTATTTTTTTGCTAGATTATGTGCATCTTTGATAATTCTCAAGATGGAGATTTGAATACTAAGTTTTGAAGGCAAAAGAGAAATTGAATATTTCTTAATCTTCTTAGAAGAATCTGTAGTGTTTATAAACTGAAAAGCAAACTGACAAAGATTGAGGACGTCTACTGGCCTGCATCAGTTAAGTGGTCCATCAAGCACTCAGGTGACAAACTTCACAAGTGCAAGGAGAAAAACATGTCACCACATTCTGTCACCTTAGTAACAAACACACTGCTGAGCCAGACACAGAGCAAGTCAGGTAGGGAAGTGGTCATGCATGTCCATGGAAAATGATGGAGAGAAAAGAACTGGGGTGTCTGTTCACTGGAGCATGTATTATAATTGAAGGCAATGAAGAGCCATGTTATTCAAAAGATGTTTGGTTTCTTTGACATACTTTAATAAATATACATGATAATATTTTATTCACATGAATTGTGCAAAACGATAAGTATAGTGCTATGGCAGAAATTATTAACATAAAAACAAAATAGGGTGAAATAATAAACATGGGATTGTTGGTTTCATCTTTTCTTGGTTCAGTTTATGTCCCAGACAATATAAACGAACTCACCTTACTTTCTGACCAGGGTGCCCCTAGCAATGGCTTATGTTATTCCTACAGTTGAAAGACAGGTTGTCACTATTTCTGATATTTCTACTCAATGGGAAACGACAGTCTTTTCAACAAGTTGCTCCAGGATAGTTGGACATTCTTAGGAAAAATCAAATACAAAATTCAAAATACAATTCAAATACAAACACAATATACAAAATACAATAAAAATACAAAATACAAAAAAAATCAAATATAAGTGCTATATATATACGTGTGTGTAGGTCTCTCTCTATATAGACCTATACAATATACAAAATATATACAATATACAAAATACAATACAAATACAAAATATGATTCAAAATACAATATACAAAAAATCAAATACAAAATTATATATATATATACACACACATACAGAGAGAGAGAGAGAGAGAGAGAGAGACCCAAACTCTCATATAATAAGAGATTTTTAGCTAAATTAGATTTTGTAAAATTAAAAACATCTGTTTTCAAAGACTAATGCGAAAATGAAATTAAAAGTCACAGACTGGAAGAAAATATTGGAAAAACACATACTTTGATAGAAGATTTGAATCTTAGTCTTTCACATAAAAAGCAGCATCTAATTATAATAAGATAACACATATAGAAAATGGTCAAAACATTGGAACAGACACCCCTAAAGGAGAGGCGTGGGAGGCAAAAATCACAAGAGAAAATGTTCAGTATTGTTATTCATTAGATAAATGCTAACTGAAACTACAATGGGACACCATTACATGCCAACCAGAATAGATAAAATACTAATAATGGTAATATACAGAATGCTGTTGAGATTGTAAAACAAGCAAGGTTTTCATACATTGCTGTTGGAATGCAAAATAGTATAGCCACTGTGGAAAATAGTTCATCCGTTTTTTATAATGTTAAACATGCAGTTACCATATAAACCAGTAATTCCATGCACAGGTATTTATCTAAGAAAATTGAAAATATATTGTATTAGTCTGTTTTCATACTGCCTTAAAGATGTTACCTGAGACTGAGTAATTTATAAAGAAAAAAGTTTTAATTGACTCAGAGTTTTGCATGGCTGGAGAGGCCTCAGGAAACTTACAATGGTAGCAGAAGGTAAAAGGGAAGCAAGGCACTTCCTATGTGGCAGCAGGAGAGAGACAGCACACAGGGGAAACTACCACTTTGAAAACTGTCAGCTCTCATGAGAAGTTCCTCACTATCATAAGATTAGCATGGTGGAAACGACCCCCATGATCCAATCGCCTTTCACTAGGTCCCTTCCTCTACCTAAGACGATCACAATTTAAGATGAGATTTGGGTGGGGCCACAGGGTCAAACTATATCATTCTGCCCTTGCCCTCTCCCAAATCTCATGTCCTTTTTACATTTCAAAACCAATCATGCCCTCCTAACAGTCCCACAAAGTCTTAACTTATTCCAGAATTAACCCCAAAGTCTAAATCCAAAGTCTCATCTGAGACAAGGCAAGTCTTTTCTGTCTATGAGCCTGTAAAATCAAAGACAAGTTAGTTACTTCCAAGGTACAATGGAGGTACAGGCATTGGGTAAATGTTCCCATTCTAAGAGGGAGAAATTGGCCAGAACAAAAAGGCTACAGGCCCCATGCAGCACAGTCATTAAATATTAAAGCTCTGAAATAATCTCCTTTGACTTTGTGTCCCATATCCAGGACACACTGATCCAAGAGGTGGGCTCCTAAGGCCTTGGACAGCTTTACTTCTGTGACTCTGCAGTCCTCATGGCTGCTTTCACAGGCTGGCATGGAGTATGTGTGGCTTTTCCAGGTATGCAGTACAAACTCTGGGTTGATGTACATTTCTGGGATCTGGAGGATGGCGGCCCTCTCACAGCTCTACCAGACAGTGCCCCAGCGGGGACTCTCTGTGGGGAATCACACCCCACCTTTCCCTTCTGCAATGCCCTAGCAGAGGTTCTCCATGAGGACTCTGACTTGTGGCAGATTGTTGCCTGGACATCCAGGCATTTCCATATGTCCTCTGAAACTTAGGCAGAGGTTCCTAAACCTCAGCTCTTGTTTTCTGCACACCTACAGGCCCAATACTACTTGGAAGCTACCAATGCTTGGGACTTGCACCATCTGAAGCAACAGCTGGAGTTATACCCTGGCCCCTATTAGCCATGGTTGGAGCTGGATATTCTAGGACACAGGGAATCAAGTTCTGAAGCTGCACAGAGCAGCCAAGTCCAGAGTGTGAAGCATGAAGCCATATTTCCCTCCTAGGCCTCCAGGTGGGTGATGGGAGTGACTCCCCTAAAAGTCTCTGACTTGTCCCGGAGACATTTTCCCCATTGTCTTGACTATTGACATTCAGCTCCTTGTTACTTATGCAAATTTCTGTGGCCACCTTGAATTCCTCCACAGAAAATGAGTTTTCCTTTCCTACCACATGGTCAGGCTGCAAATTTTCCAAACCTTTATGCTCTGCTTCCTTTTCCAAACAAGTTCCAATTTCAAACCATCTCTTTGTGAACACATATAACTGAAAGCTTTCAGAATAAGCCAGGTCACATGTTGAATGTTCTGCTGCTTAGAAATGTTTTCCACCAGTTACCCTAAATCATTTCTCTCAAGAGCAAAGTTCCACAGATCTCTAGGGCAGGGGAAAAATGCCACTAGCTTCTCTGCTAAAGCATAGCAAGAGTAGCCTTTGCTCCAGTTCCCAATAAGTTACCCATCTTCATCTGAGACCACCTCAGCATGGACTACATTGTCCATATCACTATCAGCATTTTGGTCAAAACCATTTAACAAGGCTCTAGGAAGTTCCAAACTTTCCCACATCTTCCTGTCTTCTTCTAAGCCCTCCAAACGGCTCCAGCTTCTGACTGTTTCTAAGTTCCAAAGTTGCTTCCACATTTTCAGTTTATCACTAGAGCAGCACCTAACTGCTGGTACCAATTATCTGTATTAGTCTGTTTTCACACTGCTCTGAAGATACTACCTAAGACTGGATAATTTACAAAGAAAAATTGTTTAATTTACTCACAGTTCCTCATGGTTGGAGAGACCTCAGGAAATTTACATCATGGATGAAGGTGAAGGGGAAGCAAAACACATATTACATGGTGGCAGGACAGAGAGAACACACACAGGGGAAACTGGCACTTTTAAAACATCAGATCTCTTGAGAAGTCCCTCACTATGATGAGAACAGCATGAGGGAAATCATTCCCATGATCCAATCTCCTCTCAACAGGTCCCTTTCTTGACATGTTGGGATTAGAGTTACAGATGAGATTTGGATGGGGACACAGAGCCAAACCATATTACATATGTCCACAAAAATATCTGTATGTGAACGTTTCTACCAGTTTTATCCACAATAACTCCAGATTCAAAATCATCTAAATGTCATTTTCTAGTATATAGCATATATACAATGAAATACCACTTGGCAATAAAAGGGAATGAACTATTGGAATATGCAACAACATGGCTGAACCTGAAAAGCATTATGCTCTGTGAAGGAAGCTAAATACAGAAGGAAACATAATGTATAATTCCATTTACCATGCAGTTCAAAAAATAAGACTACAGGAAGAGAAATTTAGATACTAGGGAGGCAGACTGACCAAAAGGACCACAGGAGAATTTCTAGAAATAATGGAAATACTCTATCTCAATCAATTGGTGATTACATGACTATGTATGTTTGTCAAAACTCATTGACTGGGAAGCCGAGGCAGGAAGATTGTATGTGGCCAGGAGTTCAAGACCAAATTAGGCAACATAGTGAGAATCTGCGTCTACAAAAAAAAAAAAAAAAGAAAGAAAAGAAAAGAAAAAAAAATTAATTAGGGGACGGTGGCACGCACTTGTAGCCCTAACCACTCAGGAGGCTAAGGCAGGAGAATCACTTGAGCCCAGGAGTTTGAAGTTACAGAGAGCTGTGATCTCACTACTGCACTCCGGCCTGGGCAACAAAGCAAGCCCTTGCCCCTCCACCAAAAAAGGAACAGAAAGGAAAAAACTCATTGAACTGTACGCCTAAAACTGGTGAATTTCATTTTATGGGAACTGTATATCCGTAGATCTGACTTTAAAAAAAACAGTCAAGCAACTGACCAGAGGAATATATTAGCAATATATGACAGACAAAGGCACACAAAAAGAATGCACAAATATCTCTAAAAATACATTTAAAAGAACAAATGACTCCATAGACTAATGGCTAAAAGATAACCAAATATGAGAAACTAAAACAGGTATGGGTAATACAGCTACGTCATAGAGTCAGGATTCAAACTGTGACAGCCTAAATCCAAGAGCCTTGATCCTAACTACCATGCTAAAATTGAAATTGTGCATGTCCAGTAATTTCATCTAAATATATACATTCCAGAAGCCCTAGACAGTAGGTGCAAGGGCCTATCTAGAAGCATATTCCTTGCCACTTGGTTTGTGATAGTAAAAAATCAGGAATGGTAGGCAGATATATCAATAAAATATTTTTATACAGTAGAATTCTATAAATTTGTAACAAGGAATAAACTAGATGTGTGTGTCATAGCAATGTGGTTATTTGCCCAAAGTCTGACACTATTTTCACAGTTCAAATCTCATATCTGCTACTAACTTTGGGCAAGTAACTCAACCTGTGTGTCTCAACTTCCTCATATATAAAATAAGAATAAAAACAGTGTATACCATGTAGAATTATTATGAGGATTAAGCGAGGTGGTATTTGTAATAAAGTGCTAAAAAACAGTGCCTGGCATTAAAAAGTGCTACTGTAGTGATGATAAATGCAAAAATATATACATATCAACAAGGATATGTTTTAGATAATTTTATTTAAATAAATTTAATATAAGAAGAAAGTTACAAGTATATATACATATCCAATAAGATGACATTATAGTAACCTAAAATAACAATAAATGGTATAAATCTATAAATATATGTAAGACAATTTCCTGGAATGCTTTGCAAAAATGAAGGCATTATTGTGATACCTTTGGAAAGATGTGAAGAAGAATCAAACTGAGTTTGGTCCACAAGGGGTCTCTCTCTGTAAGGCAGTGAATAGAATGGTGGTTACCATAGGCTTGGAAGGGTAGTGGAAAGAAAGGAGAGAGACGTGTTGGTTAATGGGTGCAAAAATATAGTTAGATAGAAGGAATAAGCCCTAGCATTCACTAACACAATAAGGTAACTGTAGTTAACAATAATGTATCGTATATTTCAAAATAACTAGAAAAGTGATTTGGAATGTTCTCAACATACAAAATAATGATAAATGTTTAAGGTGATGGATATGCCAATTACCCAGATTTGATCATTACACATTGTGTGCCTGTATCAAAATATCACATACACCCCATAAATACGTGCAAATGTTGAGTATCCATAAACATTCAAAATAAAAAAGAGAAAGATGTCAATGCAACACAAACTTGGCAATTGTGAGTGTAGGCATCCAGAAAACTACTCTAGAATTTCCTTTATTACTTTATGTAATTTTCTATATGTATGTTTTCTAGTAAATGCAAGGGTAAGGGTAAGGTCTCAGAAGAGATAAGAAGAACTGAGAGGTCTGTAAGCAGAGCTGTTTAGAACCCTCCCTTTTTTTTTTTTGAGATGGAGTTTCACTCTTTGTTGCCCAGGCTGGAGTGCAGTGGCACGATCTTGGCTCACTGCAAACTCTGCTTCCCGGGTTCAAGCTATTCTCCTGCCTCAGCCTCTTGAATAGCTGGGATTTTAGGTGCTCGCCACCATGCCTGGCTAATTTTTGTGTTTTTAGTAGAGACGGGGTTTCACCATGGAAGCCAGGCTGGTGTCAACTTCCTGACCTCATGATCCACCCACCTGGCCTCCCAAAGTGCTGGGATTACAGGCGTGAGCCACCACATTTGACCTTTTTATTTAAAATGAAAGTCACGGCCGGGCGCGGTGGCTCACGCCTGTAATCCCAGCACTTTGGGAGGCTGAAGCGGGGGTATCATGAGGTCAGGAGATCGAAGCCATCCTGACCAACATGATGAAACCCCGTCTCTACTGAAAAATACAAAAATTAGCTGGGCATGGTGACACACACCTGTAGTCCCAGCTACTTGGGAGGCTGAGGAAGGAGAATTGCCTGAACCCGGGAGGCGGAGGTTGCAGTGAGCCTAGATCACCCACTGCACTCCAGCCTGGCGCCTGGCAACAGAGCAAGACTCTGTCTCAAAAAAATAAATAAATAAAATTAAATTAAAAAGTCATGGGTGATGAGGGTCTGAAGATGTAAAGTGGATGAATTTGAAGCAGGAAGAGCTGTTGTGAGGTTAGAGGAGGTGCCAGGGTCTGGAAAAGTCTCAATGAGGCAGGAAGACCTCCGAGAAAGCCACAGGCCTGGGTAGGATTGCATGGGAGACTGGGGAAGAGACCGTGAAAAGGATACTCCAGCGAGTTCCCATCAAGCCCTTTACTCAGTAGTGGTTCCTTCATAGTTAGCATTAATGTTTAACAGATACATTTCCCCCTGGGTGAGAAATTTAAAAACAAAATCTAGTGTAAAGCAGCTGTTATGAAGAAGACTCTACTGACCGGACAATAAAAGGCTCTTCTAGGTCTGGAGAAAGAAGAAAAAAGAGGTACAGGATGGAATATATGGATTTCTACTATTTCTACTGCCCCTAATATTTGGCTAATTTGAAAGATTTTCATCAGTCTCTGGAAACACTGCAATAGAAAATTGTCAGTTTGAAGCTTCTGCTACATTACTATGTTGACTTGGAAAAAACAATCACTTTTCAAGTATTTCAGATCATAAGCTACTTGTGACTACAGGATACTCTAATGACAGTTTCATTCTCTGTAGTGTTGTTATACCTAAATTTCTTAAGAGGGGAAAGGAAAGGAAAGGAAAAGGAGGGGAGGGGAGGGGAAGAGAGAAGAAGAGAGGGGAGGGGAGGGGAAGGAAGGGGAGGGGAGGGGAGGAAAGGGAAGGGAAAAGGAAAGTAAGGAAGGAAAAAGAAAGGAAGGCAGGAAGGAAGGGAAAGAAAAGGGAAGAAAAGAGGGAGGTAAGGAGGGAGGAAGGAAGGAAGCAAGGGAGGAAGGAAGGGAGGGAGGAAGGAAGGAAGGAAGGAAGAAAGGAAGGAAAAAGAAAATATTTCAATATCATGTTTTCCCTGACATATCAAGAGAGTGAGTTTTTATTTATATAGCAACACTTTGCCTATGTATGTAGAGCACATGGAGTGTTTATTAGTTCCAGAATCCACTTTTGAATTGTTAAGGCTACTCTAGTTTTGTTTTGCTTTTTCTGCCTTTCAGAGGGACACATTTATTAGCATTTGTGAGTTGTTCATTTGCATTTGTACTAAGTGCACACATAACTCCTAATAAAAAAAGTGTTAAGTCAATTAGAAATGGGTGGAGGGAGTGTTAATTGTAATAGACTTACTCCCAAGTTATTTTAGTGTTTCCCAGCCACAGGGAGCTGGTCTAGGAAGGCTATAGCTTTTGGATATTAAAAAGTTGTTTTTGGTTTTGGTTTTTTTTTTTTTTTTTTTTGAGCAGAGTCAACATTTAGTGAGAAAGGAAAAAATATTTCTCATTCTAAAGGAGTTAAAAGCTGCCATTATAAGGAATCCCATGTGTTGGGGTGGTGCATGCTTTTTGGTAAATTTAATAGGTGTCCATTCATAAAGCACAGCTTATTTCACTTTGGTGAATCAGAGCAATGGTTTAAGTATTGCACAAGGGCACTTCATGTGATGCATGCCACACTTTGGCTTCTGCATGGGAGAGATAATCATAAAGCAAAGTAACTAAGTGCTCTGAAGTAGCGTGCTTTGGAATAAAGCAAGTTAATTTTCAGGTAGTTAAGAGGCTCTCTTTTCGATAACAATTGTGAATGCCACTTCCCTTAGTTAAACCAAATAAAATGTCAGATTCAAAAGAAGAAGAATAGGCACAGATAAGAAGCCTCTTTCTGCCTTTAATCTAAGCATGGATTACCAAGATTCTTTTCTCTTTCCTGGGCTAGGAAGTGAAATATACTTTAAATGTATAAAGATCAGTAAGGCATAGAATTCCCCTGTTGAACACTATTCAATGTGAATATCCTTAGGAAAGGTAAATAAGGCTTTATTAGGCTTTTATATCTCAGTATAAATAAGCTTAATAGTTTCTTTTCTAAGACAAATTGAAGTTGAATATACTTTTATATTTGCAAGGTATTTGCAACTTGACTCTGGATAAGAAAACTGTGCTTAAAGCTTCAATTTTGCTTCTAGCTTACGGAGAAATTAGGGTAAATTTAATGAAGCTCCCTGAGAGGTAATTTTTCCATGTATGAGTTGACCAGAAGATGTTTAAAGACCCATGTAACTCTAATACTTCAAGTTAAAAGCTTCAGAAAAAAATGTTAAGGATTCCTCAACGTTATTTTAGGTATAAACTAATAATTGCAGCTAAGAATCTGTCCTTTTATCCAGAAAAAAAAATTGGAAATAAAACAAAACAAAAAACGATGAGTTGATTTAGAGCATAACAATGGAATAATGCTTGCTACAAGACAGGCTCATTAGAAAACATCTGAAAAACTTCCACATGAAGTCTTACTAAAAAAGTTGTGTTTATTGTTTTCTAAGTGAGCTTTGTCTAATGTAGCCTCTCGTTAAGGAAGAAGCCTGGTATGGACACCCAAGATAATGCTGCACTCCTCAATTCTGATACTGTTTTCTTAAGATATCAGCAAAAGGTTTGACATATTGCTGAGACTACTGAATATAGTTACTATTTGGAGAAATCCACTGTTTCAAGTAACAGGTGAAATGCTTGTGAAAAAAAAAAAAAAAGACAAACTATTTTGAGTAGTAACTACTGATGGTCCTGATACATTAATGGAAGTGAAGAAAGAATTTTGTGTAATTCCATTTGGTACGGGCAGTAATCACTGTACTCACAAATAATAAGAGGCAAGATAGTCATAAATGTGATGACATATAACATTGAAGGTCAGACCACATTGAATTTCAGGGAAAAAACACTGAGTGGCTTCCTTCTAAGTGTTCCAGAGTGACTAAAGTACAACTCAGTATATGAAGATGTGATAAATTAAACAATAACCAAGGGAAGCATTCTTATAATAAAAGGTGAGCAAGGAGGAGGGAGTGTTCAGACAGTGGACACACCCAGGTCTAAGAGTATATATAACTTGGAGTCCAGACTATGACATTCAGACTCGAGAATCTTTCCACTACAATTCAGCTGAACTCACATCTCCTGTCAACATGTCCTACAACTGCTGCTCTGGAAACTTCTCCTCCCGCTCCTGTGGGGGCTATCTGCGCTACCCAGGCTCCTCCTGTGGCTCTTCCTACCCCAGCAATGTGGTCTACAGCACTGACCTCTGCGCTCCCAGCACCTGCCAACTGGGTTCCTCTCTCTACAGAGGCTGTCAGGAGGCCTGCTGGGAGCCCACCAGCTGCCAGACATCCTGTGTGGAGTCCAGCCCCTGCCAGACCTCCTGCTATCGCCCCAGAACCTCTGTGCTCTTCAGTCCCTGCCAGGCGACTTACTGTGGGCCTCTAGGCTTTGGCTCCAGCAGCTGCCGTCCCCTGGGCTATGGATCTAGGAGCTGCTACTCAGTGGGCTATGGATCCAGTGGCTTCAGATC
>CAUYLG010029649.1:0-50875 GCA_963573385.1 Cacajao melanocephalus | reverse complement strand
CAAGGTAGTCCTCCAGACCCCACTGTCTGTCTGTCTTCTCTTCCGCGCACTCTCTCCTCCAGGTTGTGAACATCTCCGAGTTGGGGTGAGGCCTCCCGCAGGCCGGGAGCCTCCTGGCAGACGTGCCGGTCCCCGACACATACCCCCTGCCTCTAGGTCCCTCTCCATCTGCTGGCTTCAGCTTACTGTCCAACTCACACTTTCACAGCCATTACAGAGTGCTCTCAATATTAAAAAATTTCTCTTAATCGCTAGCCTGTTAAGCTACTTCTTGCCCATAATACAAGCCTTTTTAAAAACCCTACCTCCTCCATTTTGCCTCCCCAGATGAAGCAGGATGACAGGAGATACGCCCCATCCCCCTAGCCTACAGGGATATTTCTTCTGTTTTATTATATACCTGAATTTGCCTCCCCTCTCCTAATGCCCAGGTATCCCAGACCTCTTATTAGGTATTTTCTTTCTCTCTCTCTCTCT
The DNA here is from genome assembly GCA_963573385.1 of Cacajao melanocephalus. Classification (NCBI taxonomy): domain Eukaryota; kingdom Metazoa; phylum Chordata; class Mammalia; order Primates; family Pitheciidae; genus Cacajao; species Cacajao melanocephalus. The sequence continues at coordinate 50,398 of CAUYLG010029649.1, read as the reverse complement.
CTCTCTCTCTTTCTCTCTCTTTCTTTATTTTTTGATGGAGTCTTATGCTGTTGCCCAGGCTGAAGTGCAGTGATGCAATCTCGGCTCACTGCAACCTCCGCCTCACAGGTTCAAGCGATTCTCCTGCCTCAGCCTTCTGAGTAGCTGGGATTATAGGCGGACACCACCACGCATGGCTACTTTTTGTATTTTTAGTAGAGACGGAGTTTCACCATGTTAGTCAGGCTGGTCTCGAACTCCTGACCTTGTGATTTGCCCACCTCAGCCTCCCAAAGTGCTGGGATTACAGGCATGAGCCATGGTGCCCAGCCAGGTATTTTATTTTCTACCACACATATATTTTGACCATTCGGCTTGAAAATTTTGTAGAAGACACATGGGTATGAATTTTCTGTTTGAAAATCTTCTTTTAGAAGACTGGGACTGGCCAGGTAGTTCTATTTTAATAATTTCCAGGACAAAAATCCTGCATTCGTATTTGTATTAGTTATTTACTATGCCCTTTTAGACAATGATGCTGTCTACCAAAGAGATACCCAGAATGAACTGCTCTGGCACTTCAGATACCTGAATGTAGAAAGCTTTGAATGTGCTCCACCACCAGCTCACAGGACAGTCCAATAGCGTGCTTGAAGTTGGCAGAGGCCACATCCCAGTAGGAATGGTCTTTATGGCTACGGCGGAGCCACAGGGACATCACAGGAAGGAGGAGGTGAACCACTGCATAGATACCGAACCCTGGTCCTAAAAAAGAAAAGTCAGCATAGCAACAACCTGTAATGAAAGGGAAGCTCTTTGCCTTCACCTGGCGTTGTTGATCTCTTTTGAAGGATCTCTGTATTTGCTGAGAAAGCGCAGAGAAAAGAATTTACTGCTGATGGGGGAATATACGGTCTTCAGTGGCATTTCTCCTTTTTGTTTCTGCAGGATTTTAGATATGTGAGCAATATGTGAATATACTCTTAAAACATTCAAATATTGCTGGTAAAGCTAAAATATCACCTGGTCAACTCCTAGGACCCAGAAGTAAACACACAAATAAACATGTGTATAAGAAAATACTCTTTGAAATCTAACTGTATTATATATATTTATGAAATCTAACTACATGGGGAAATAGAGAGTTTTGTTTTTATTTTATATAAATGAGATAATGTAAACTTTGCTCTGCATACTCATGTTTTTCACTTAACAACAGTTGTTAGAGCTGGCCACAGGAGTGCACACCTGTAATCTCAGCTACTCTGCAGGCTGAGGTGTGAGGATTGCTTAATTAAGCCCAGTAGTTTGAGACTAGCTTGGGCAACATTGTGAAATCCCTTCTTTTTAAAAAAAAAAATTAGCTAGGCATTGTGGAGTGCTGATAGCCTCAGCAACTCAGGAGGCTGAGGGGGAAGGACTGCTTGAGCCCAGGAATTTGAGACCGCAGTGAGCTATGATCACACCACTTGCACTCCAGCCTGGGCAAGACCTCCATTTTAGAGAAACCCCAAAAGTGTTAGAGATTATTCTTTGTCAGCAAATTTGGATATTTATCATTTACTTATCCATTACAAACTTTACAACAGTTTACTGATCCATTTCCTTACTGATGAACATTGATGGTGTTTCTAATTTTTTTTGTTTTATAGACTATGCTATGATGAAAATCACTGTGCTTCTTTGTTCAACATCATGGAAATGTTGATGAATTTTTGAAGTTCTGATTACAAAAGCAAAGCATCCATTTTATAATAAGCATGGAAATTACATGAGAATACAAAAGAAAAAACTCACCTAGAGATAGTCACATTTCGATGTTTTCCCTTTTAGGACTTTTTGAATGCATGTGTGCTTATATTTATAATTGCATAAAATTTCATATAGTTGATATTGCATTCCACAGTATGTGAATTTTGACATAAGGCTTTGTAAATATTCACATCATTAAATATTATTCACATATTAATTTTAACGCCTGCAGAATATTTACATGCTTTTATCACAATTAACTGTTTCCAATTTAGAGTGTTCATAACTTTGGTATTCAAGATGTCTCAGCAAACATCTTATATATACAATTTTGTCTTTATTATTGAAAATTTCCTTAGATGACAGGCTCCTAGGAATAGAAGGGGATTAAATGCTCTTCACACAAATTTAGTGGCCATCAGTGTGAAAGCAGAAAATGGTACTGATCAGTACAACAGATTTAGAAATAGTGGTATGCAATTAATTCTATAAAATAGCTTCTTATTCTTTGATGGAAGGCTTTTAAGTTTTTAACATGTGGGAGTATCTATGGTGGTTTGTTTAAAAATAATATAAACTTTGCTATAGATTTATGAAACAGTGTCAATTATCAAGTCTTCATTATGATAGGTACAGACCTCCTCTTAGTATGAAAGTGGCTTCATTTAGGGTCTGATTCTATCAGTAAAATACTTACATTTCTATAAAAAAAGTTTCTTTGATCTTGAGAAACTGGGATGAACAAATGTATATACTAAAATTGATTAATTCACAATAAATTCCTAAATGTCATTCTTTTCTTAGACTCTCAGGTGCATTGTATGAGGCGAGCACTCACTGTCTTTTTCCAAATCGAATCCCCTATGACCCTTACACAAACAGGGTTGCTATCTTAATACTGCATATAATTGCAAGTGGAAGACCCAGTGAGCCCAACCAACAGCCCAGGGACCAAGAGCATATGACTGTGAGATCCTGCCACAAAGGAAGGCTGTGGCCGTGGAACACGGCAAAGCCAGATGGTTCATGGAGACATTGATGCCACAGCCATGGAGATGCTGCACATCCAAGTAACTGGCCACCACACGATATTTGTAACCAGACTTCTAGGAAGAAATGTAAACAATAAACAGGCCATATCTTAAACATCACTACCATTCAACAAACATTTATTGAGCATCTCTTACATATGTGAAGCTTTGTACTAAGTCCAGGAAACAGTGAAAACAGGTAGACACCGCAGAAATAACCTCCTGAAAAGAGTTATATGTATAAGCATTCCCCCAAACGACAGACATAGAAATACTTACCTGGTGTTTTGGTCACATCTCTCAACAGCTCAAAGAGTAAATCCAAAGTTGGTGGTTGGTGCTGCCGGGGACAATTGGACACAGCTGCTGTCAGCTGTTCCAGCAGGATTATCCAGACTTCTATCAGACCTGGAAACCAAAAAGCAGACCAATAGGAAATCCAGTTAGATATAACGAACAATCCCAAGATCCAATTAAACATTGTAATGTAAACTGCCAAGTGCTATACAGATGTGAGCCATCACCCAGCGTGTTAGTCTTCAGTGCCCATAGACATGAGCAGATGATGATTTATGTGTTCTGACAAAGTCAAGGGGAAAAATAACGCTCACATTTCCTCCTTCTTCCCCTTTAATAAAAACGTGATAGAGTAAGGAAATTCTACGCTGAAATGGCTGTCAGGTTTCTAGGGAGCGGATGATCCCAAATCAATAAGATATCCATCCAGTTCCATCACCTTCATCTATCTTTTTTAAAAAAATGATTTTACGGTGGTAAATATGTAGAACAGAAAAAGCCGGTTAGCCATTCCTGCAAGTACAATTCAGTGGTATTCATGACAACAGTGTTGTGCAACTATCACTACTGTTTCCAAAACATTTTCATCATCTCAAACCGAAACTTCGGGGCCGTTAAACAGTTACTCTCCTTTCTTCCTCACTCCCGTCCTTTGTACCTCTAATGTACTATAAATTATGGTTGATTTTGAGGTGTGATAGTGGTGTCATGCTTATGTTTGTTATCTTTAAAGAACACACACAGAAACATCTACAGATAAAATGCCATGTTGGGGATTTGCCTTAAAATATCGAGAAAGAGGAAGAGAGAGCAAAGATACATGATCCAAGATTAGCCATAAATTGATAATAGTTAAAGCTGGATGGTAAGTATATTATTCTGTTTAGTTCTGTATGGTATCTGTATATGTATATATTTTGTATATTCAAAATATACAAGTCTTGTATATGTTTGAAATTTCCATAAGGGAAAAATGTAATTATTTGCCTTTGAAAACTAGAGGAATAATATCTGAGACTGTATCAATGTTGAGGATCGTTTAATTTTTTAAAACTAATTTAAAGCTGTTACTGATTTCTTTTTTGTTCTTATTTACTATGTCTACATAATAATAACTTGAAAGTCCTTGATACATTGATCATGTAGAAAACTTAGGTGCTGGACTGAACTGTATCCCTTAGAAGATGGAGTTCCTAGAAAAAAAAATCAAAGATTTGCATAAATGGGAAAGAGAATGCGTGCCATTACATACACAACCGTTTACAGCTGTTTTAAATAATGTATTACAGATAAACAACATTATCTTCTGCTTATAATTATCTGGGTTGGAGGTTTAAAATGCTAAGTAAAACTTGTTCTTATCTAATCATTAAACTGAAATCTCTATTAGGCAACATCCAGCCAACTCCCAATACTTTAATTGTTCTCTACATTAGATATTTATTCTTTCCTATAATTATTCCTCACAACGAATCTGAACTTTTGAGATTTTGTTTATAATCTCCATCGAAAAATTTAAATCTCCTAGGCACCCCCACAAAATAAATTTGTAACACCAAAATAAAAACAAAAACCTTCCCTCAGAAGTCCTTTATAAAAGAGTTGGAAATAACTTATACCCAGAAATTGGACCTATTTGAGGGTATGATATCCAATTCTAGATGTAGAACAGGACTGGGTCTTCTGAGACGGGAGACAGAAGGCATGAGCCTGAGTTAATCCATCTGAAAATGATCCACAGTTACTAGCTTGAACTCTGATTCACAGGAGATCACGTGGGACCTAATTTGAAACAAATTCTTTAAAATCATTCCTTTCATGAGCCTTCAGTGTCACCAGTCACAAATAGATTCTCTCTTTAGTAATGGCTAAAAAATTTCCCCAGTCTGTAACCAAATAGTCCTGTAGGAAGTAACTGTATAATGATTTGTTTTCTAAAAGTATTAAAAGACAATTACCAATTTAAGTACCTAGGCACCAATGGAACTTCATTCCAATTTGCTAAAGTCAAGAGAATTGAGAGTTAGAAACTACTTACGTGAAATTTGCAAATCTCCACTAGTTTTTTTTTTTTCTTTTGAGACAGAGTCACCAGGCGCCAGGCTGGAGTGCAGTGGCGCGACCTAGGCTCACTGTACCCTCCACCTCCCGGGTTCAGGCAATTCTCCTGCCTCAGCCTCCCGAGTAGCTGGGACTACAGGCGCGCGCCACCATGCCCAGCTAATTTTTTTGTATTTTCAGTAGAGACGGGGTTTCACTATGTTGGCCAGGATAGTCTTGATCTCTTGACCTCGTGATCTGCCCGCCTCAGCCTCCCAAAGTGCTGGGATTACAGGTGTACTCGTTTTAAACAGAGGAATCCATTTTAAAAGGATGGGGATAGAGGTATCCATTGTAAAGTGATGTTTTTGGAAAGTCCATGGAAACTTTAAGCAGACTTCTTGTGACAGAATTACAAAAAATAACTACAAAAATAGATAATCATTCTTATGATCTATGCTATGGTTTGACTATTTCCCCCAAAGTTCACATGTTCACGGCAAGTGTAGTAAAAGATTATTCTGGAGTCTTAGGATTTAATGTCTGCTCTATTGGGTTTTTGGACTCACTTGGGGCATGTTACTCCTGTCTTGCCTATTTCTCCCCCTTTAGAATGTGAATGTCTATCCTATGCCTTCCTACCCTTGTATTTTGGAAGCATGCGATTTGTTAACTTCACAGGCCCACAGCTGGAGAGAAATTTGCTTTGGAATGAATCATGCATTTAGTTTCAACTGTACCTGATTTAGATGAGACTCTTGAGTTGGTGCTGAAACAAAGCTTTGAGACTATTGGGATGGAATTAAATGTATTTTGCATGTGAGAAGAACCTGAATTTTGGGGGCCAGAGTGGAATGCTATGGCTTGAATGTGTCGCCCAAAATTCATGTGTTGGAAACTATCTATAATGCAACAGTGTTGACAGGTGGGACCTTTAAGAGGTGATTAGGTCATGAGGGCTCTGTCCTCACGAGTGGATTAATGTTGTTATCATGGACGTGAGTTAGTTATCTTGGGAATGGGTTCCTGATCAAAGCATGAGTTTGGCCCCCTTCCTCTCCCCACCACCCTGAACTCCTTGAGTGCTCTCTTGCCCTTCCTCTGTGGGATGATACAGCAAGAAGGCCCTCATCAGATGCAAGCCCCTCAACTTTTGGCTTCTCAGCCTCCAGAACTGTAAGAAATAAATCTGTTATTGATAAATTACTCACTCTCAGGTATTCTCTTATAGCAGCACAAAATGGACTAAGACAATTCCCAGAAGCTTAAGGTACTTCATTTATGACTTAAGCTTCTGGGAATATGAACACAGCAAATAACCTAGTTTAGTCCAATCAGTTAACTTACCGGTGTCATCATCAAAATCAGACAGGACTGATTCAATTCCATCCTCACTGCTGGCTGACTGTTCTTGAAGTCTTCGAGGCAAGCTGGCAAGTCTCCCACTAAGGAATATTGGCTTCAAGGGCATTTTGTAGATTTTGGCCAATAACTAAATTTTAAAAAAGACAAACTGCAATTATATACTGGAAAAAGCTGCACTGCGGGTGTTACACAATCATGAAATGATACACTAGTACTAAAGGGAGACGGGAAACTAGACATTGAAAGTTTGATTGTGATTTGGATTTATAAAGGTAGCTTACAAGAGGCATTTATCCCATGAAACAGATGAAATGGCATTCAATGGCAACAAAAAAGTAGAAGAAAAAGGATCCTCTGGATAATTTTCCAGTATTTTAATTACATATGAGTTTTATAGACTTTTATAAACCTACCCAAGGAACCATGAAACATGTCAAGAATTTTTGCCTAAAAAAAGCGTTCTTTGGGGATCACCGAGAAGACAGTCCACAGGCCGATGAGATACCAGACTCTGATTTCTCCTTCCCTTGACTCAACCTCTCAGGAAACACAGGGACAAGAGCACTTGGAAAAATGGAGGCTGGAGCCAGGAGGGAGAGAGGAAGGTCTCAGAAGCAGAGCCAGCAGAGTGGCCTGGGCTCTTCATCCCCCTCTTGTGACTAGTGCCCAGGCCCCCCTGGGATCTCTGTTACTGGGACAAACTTCCGAAGATCCTTCAGTCTTCATGAATGAGAATCCTGCCACGCCCACATTGTTCGGGGAACCATGGCTGTGAGCAAACAGACAAAATTCCTGTCCTGGTGGGTCTCACCAACTACAGTCCTTTCTAAAATAATCACATTTCAGACATCAACGCTATAGAAAAAAACTAAACAGGTGGTACTAGAAATAGTGAAGGCCAGGCATGGTGGCTCACGCCTGTCATCTTAGCACTTTGGGAGGCCGAGGCTGGCGGTTCTCTTGAGGTCTGGAGTTCAAGACCAGCTTGGACCACAGCACGAAACCCCGTCTCTACTAAAGATACAAAAATTAGCTGGGTGTGGTGGCGCTACTCGGGAGGCTGAGGCAGGACAATCACTTGAACCTGGGAGGTGGAGGTGGTAGTGAGCCGAGATTGTGCCACTGCACTCCAGCCTGGGCAACAGAGCAAGATTCTGCCTCGGAAAAAAAAAAAAAAGTGACCACATAGGGGGACTCTTGGCAGGAGTTGGCAGATCCTTTAGCCCTGTGCTCTGAGGAGGTGACGTTTCAGATGAGATCTGGGAGATAAAGAGTGACACCTAGAATCTGGGGAGAGAGTCCCAGCAGAGGAAGCAGCGATGGCCCTGGGAGGTCATGAGCAGGTGTACTTGGGGGAGGGCAGAAGCTCAGCGTGGCTGTAGCACTGCGAGAGGGAAGGGTGTGAGGGTGGAAAGGGAGCCAGGCATGGGTCATGTCACACAGGGCCTGGGGAGGCAGCTGGATGGAGAAGCCAGGGATATGTGTCCCTTCTAAAGCTGTGGGCTCAGTGCTGTCACCCAGGAAGAGGCTGTACATAGATCCCCAAAGAGGCCCAGGGGCACCACATGGGAAGTCAAATGAGAAAGTACTGAGAGAGGTGTGTCACTGAAGCTTAGAAAGAAATGGCTTCAGGGAGTGGATACAGCGTCAGACAGAGAAAAATGGGCACAATGACACTCCCTGTTCACTTTGACAAGCACTGTTTTATTCTGCCTCTTTACTAGATTTAAAAAAAATTTTTGAGACAGAGTCTCACTCTGTCACCCAGGCTGGAGTGCAATGGCATGATCTTAGCTCACTGCAACCTCCGTCTCCTGGGTTGAAGCAATTCTCCTCCCTCAGCCTCCCGAGTAGCTGGGATTATGGGCCTGCACCACCACATCTGGCTAATTTTTGTATTTTTAGTACAGATGGGGTTTCACCATGTTGTCCAGGCTGGTCTTGAACTCCTGACCTCAGGTGATCTTCCCACTTCTACGAGATGATCGTAACTGAACATGTCTTTCTTTTATTAATGTCCCTCTTCACTGCTTGCACCACCCCCTCCACTTTTTGGTGCCCTCAGAAAGACTTTCCATGACCTCGTGACCCCTTCCCCTAAAACCTCATGCAAATATAGAGATTCCGGTAGTTTGGTCCTCTGAGTGTGAGGGAGAAGTTTCAGAGACCTCAGCATCCAATGGTGTGTTCTAGTATGTTTTCATTATTTTCTTTCCTTCATAGAAAAAGGAGATGTAGACTCCACATCTGAGCCCCAATCTACTCAGAGATGGCAAAGTGTCTCTCTTGGGCTTCAGCAAAAGACCCCCATGCGCTTTGTGAGAGCATCTTCCGAGGCAGGTTTCCAGGCCTGGCGCCCAGCTGGACCCCTCCCCTACCTGAGAGCAGCGCCTGAGGTAGTCCAGGGCTGGGAGGCACAGGTCTGTGGACGGGGCTCCGGGTGCCGGGACACAGTCTCCAATCTCTTTACAGTCCACCTCCCCTAGGGGCGGCATGAGGACAGAGACCAACAGTGTTACTCTTGCGGGCCCCCTTCAACAGGAGACCTGTTGACTCAATAGCACTAGTGCACCAAATAGCTACTAAAAGAGAGCGGGAGAAAAGGAGAAAAATGACTCCAAACTGCACAGCCCTGAGGAAAATCCTTTCAGCCATTCTCTCCCCTGCATGTGCACATGTTAAATACAGTTGGGGCCAGGCGCGGTGGCTCACGGCTGCAATCCCAGCGCTTTGGGAGGCTGAGGCAGGTGGATCACCTGAGGTCGGGAGTTCGAGACCAGCCTGACCAATGTGGAAAAACCCTGTCTCTACTAAAAATACTAAATTAGCTGGGCGTGGTGGTGCATGCCTGTAATCCCGCTACTGGGGAGGCTGAGGCAGGAGAATTGCTTGAACCCAGGAGGTGGAAGTTGCGGTGAGCCGAGATTGCACCACTGCACTCCAGCCCGGGCAACAGAGCGAGACTCTGTCTCAAAAAAAGAAAAAAAAAAAAACAATTGGGATCATACTGTCCCACCCATCATTCTGTTGAGATGATATGGTTTAGTAGCTCCCCCTTCCACTAATCAATGGACATTTCCTCTCTATTCTACCACAGTACTTTCAGAGGCTAGACGGTGTTCCTTTGTACACGGGTACATGTACAAAGGGACCTGCTGTTGGAGGGAGTAACTTGATGACAGAGGACAATCCCAGAGGCAAGTCCTGGATTGGGCTGGAATGAAGCACTTCCCTCTCTCCATTTGGAAAAGGATTTCTTTCTCTGCCAGTGCATGGCACTAAATGGTGATGATAAATGAGGGATCTGGGAAGAGTCTAAACATCTGGGGTTTGGGGACAGAGACTACTTAATTGCATTTAAATGGTTTTTCTATTTTTTCTACATATCTAGAGATTTAACGTGTCTGTAGTGGGGTATCTAGGTTTTTCTGTAAGAACAGTAACTGAATTATTATAATTTCTCTTCTCATAATGAATCCATTTTTATACGTTTAATCAAGTAATTTCATTTATTGTAATTGTTTCTAATTGTCTACAATTGTAAGAGCTAGAACCCTCCCCGGTGAGTAAACAGACATAATTACTAGGCATTAGTTAAAATTCAGAAGTAAAGAGGCATGTTTCTCCTTTAAAAAAAACCCGAAACATTTCTCATGTTTTTGATCAAGGGTTAGCAAACGTTTTTGGCAAAAGGCCAGAGAGTAAATACTTCAGGCTCTGCAGGTCACACTGTCTGTATTGCGGCCACTCAACTCTGTCACGGTAGTATGGAAGCAGCCATCGACAAATAAGCATGCTATGTTCTAATAAAACTGTATTTATAAAAACCGTGGGCTATAGCTTGCCAACTCCTGGTTTAGATGAACACATTTTATAATATAAAAACACAGACCAGGTCCAATTCATGTTGAAACAAGCAGGAGGGAATTAACAACACATTCATTTCCTATCCATGATTACAGCAGGCATCCCAAAGGTTTTGACTGTGGCCGCTGTGTATTTGAACACATCTAGGTCTATGTGAACGGCACACCCTGGAGCCAGGCAGGACACAGGCACCATGACTATACAGGGGGCTCTATCTTTTCCACTGACCCCAGGCCCCGTACAAATAACAAACTCCATCTTATAATTCACAGAAGAAAAAAAAACAGAGGCTGTTTTCAGTATCTTTTATGTGATGGTTTATTTTAGGTCTCAGCTTGACTGGATTAGGGGAGACCCAGATGACTGATAAAGCATGATTTCTGGATGTGTCTGTGAGGTTGGTTCTGGAAAAGGTTGGCATTTGAATCAGACTGAGTAAGGGAGCTCCGCCCTCACCCAGTGCGTCTAATCAGTTGAGGCCCGGGGAGGACAAAAGGCAGAGAAAAGGAGAATTCTCTCTGTCTCTGTCTCTGGAGCTGGGATACCCTTCTCCTGTCTTAGAACTACAGCTTCTTAGGCCTCCAGCTTCAGACTAACAGTTACACCCTCAGTGCCCCTTGTTCTGGGGCCTTTGAACTTGAACTGAGCCATGTTACCAGCTTCCCTAGTTTTCCAGCTTACAGAGGGTCTATCGTGGGACTTCTCAGCCTCCGTAATTGTATGAATGTTCTAAGATTTCCAACCTGAGATTATTCAACATTATATTAAATAATTGCCTTTATGCAGAAACCTATTCTCAGTGTCATATGATCAGCAGCTTGAGTTTGATTTCCCAACTTTTTAGCAGAAGAATTCCTCCTACCCCAATTTTATAAATTATAAAATATATTTTCTAAGTATAGAAGTCCCCTTCTTGAAAGCCTCATGTATTTCAGGAACTACTCAGATGATTTTATACTTAATTTAGAAACACCTTAACAAAATAGATTCTCACTATACAACATGACCTGTGATAGCAGATTTTTATAGAGCACAGGTTCATCTGGGGTGAAATGAAAGGAAGGGACACTTAGTTAAACCAAAAGGTTTAGAAGAAACTTAAAATTTTGAGAGTTTCCATAGAGTCTGATTAGACCTGGAGCCTGAGAACCTTTTAAAAAGGGAAAATATAAGGTTGATATTATTCTTTGACAATAAAGTTGGTATAAAATATGGAGCAAATAGATTAAAAATATGCTATAAGATATTCCATGAACACAATGAAAAGTATCAACTTTGGATAAAATTCAAGTTGCTTTCACAGTAAGTTTTTGCTTCTGGGTACATAGCACCACACCACCTGCTTGTATCCCAGGATGCGTGCTTGTTCCAGGCAGTCAGTGGGCCCTGTCTCCAGCCATACACAGCCACCCTGGAAAGGGTCCCCAGCTGTTACGAGGCATGGGCGAAAGGTTCCGCTTACCCAGTCCTTTGACAAACTTCATAAGGCACATGATGTAGCTAGTGGCTGCATTAGCAAAGACCTGGATGTTGTCGGTATTGAGGAAAGCTTCGAATACATCAAACACCGGAGCTTGGCCTTTTCCTAAGGGAGGAAGATGGCAGAATTGTAAGAAAGTAAGTTTCTACCCTCGGGGTTGCCAGGGTGGTCCATACTCCCAGCACCTTCCACGGGGGCCTTGAGGAAGATCTACGGGGGAGATGCCTGGGCTTTTTTATTGAACCATTGGCTTGGCTCCAGTGCCATGCTAGTTTTGCTGGCAGGGGCAAAGCTCGGCAGAGAGATGAGGGCTGAGCTGGCTGAATGCAGAGCTGAGGCAATGTGCTGGCCTAGAGAGCAGGGAAATATGTGACCTCTGGGATGCTCCTGCACAGATAATTATAGATTTTTCAGGGCAGAGAAGGGCAGGTTTAGAAAGACCTTTGGTGGCATCTGAGTTTATACCTGTGCAGAAAAAGAGCACAGAAGGTCTGAGACCACTCTCCTTTTTAGAAAGCTTGCTTGTAAAATTGATCTTTGGCTGGTGTCTGGGAACTCAGCTCTGAGAGTATGCCCAGGCCACAGTTAATGGTAAGAGTAGTTCACTGTGCCTAGATTGATCACGCAAACCATCTGGTTTATGCTGAACACCTGCTTTCCTACTGGGAGTCTGGGATTTTGGTATGTGCTAGGGAAGGGGTACGTAAGTGACCAGCCCCCAGCTAGATCTCTAATGGGTTTCCAGGGGCAGAAACATTGCAAACATGTTGCTGTGTTTTCACTGCTCGGGGAGGAATGTGTTCTGTGTGATACCTCATGGGAGGCTGACAGCACAGGGAAGCTGGTGCAGATTCCTCCAGACTGTGTGTCTTTCCTCTGTATAATCCGCTATGTCCTTCCTACATTGCTAAAACTTGGTCATGAGCTGTGTAATAAAACTCAATATAACTATATTCTGGGTCCCATGAGTCCTTCTGGTGGGTTTCTGAGTTTAGGGGTGGTCTTGGGAACCTCTGAGACAACACTGCTGGGCCCTGGGCATGCTTTATGGGTACCCTTCCCTTTCCAGCAGACCGAATCTCCCTGATTCTGATTACTCTGTGTTATGATACTTTTCTGCTTCTTACTAGCAAGTGGATAACATTTTCCTTTTTGGCTTTAGAAATGAACTCAACACAGCAATGTATAAGTGAAACAACAGAAGTCTCTCAGCCTTTTTGTCCAATTGTCAGCAAGAACAGGGCCTGACAATGCTCAGGGCTCTCAGCCTGCTGGCAGAACTCAGAACTCACGTTCCTGTTATACCACATTCTTTCCTGCTGATAAAACATGGCTGACAATCTGTTTTCCCTATTGTTCAATTTTTTTTTTTTTAGCATGAAACTTGGCAGAGAGAATTAATGCTGAATAGCAAGAATCATCCAAACATTCTTACCCACGGAGTAGTCACCAACCAGGTACTCCTTCACCTCCGACTTGTTCCCGCTGTGCACTGTTTCCAGGGCACTGAACAAGGGTCTCCATCCAGACTGGATCTGCGTGGAACACACTTCAACCAGCTCACCAATGGATGTGACAACCTGGCAGAGGCAAAGCAAGCGGCACTTAAAGTCCTCTCCTTAAAAGGAGCAGAATTTCTGGGAAGGGTGATATAGCTCTCTGTTCCCTATTTTGGAGTTAATTTTAGTAAAAAAGAAAAACCAGAACAGAAAAACTCACTCAAAAGTCTTCTGAATAATCAGCCGTATTGTATTAATTTGCATTTCACTAATGACTAATGTTGCTAAGCAACTTTTCATATCTTCTTAGCCGTATATTTTGTTGTTTTTAAAAATTGGGTTCATGTCTTCTCATTATTATCTTTTTTTGTTTTTAGGGTTCCTTATATATTCCCAAGATTAATTTGCAAATATTTTCCCACAGCTTTTGGCTTTTTGAAAGTTTTGTTTTTTAATGGTGTCTTTTGAAGATTAAAAGTTCTTAATTTTGGTTAAGTCCAGTTAATCTATTTTTCTTTTAATGGATCATAATGTTGGTGTCATTTCTAAAAAAATCTTTGCCTAACTCAAGGTCTCAAAGATTGTCTGCTTTACTTTCTTCTAGAAATACTTAGAGTTTTTGTTCTGATGTCTACATCATGACCCATTTTGAATTTTTTTTTAACATGGTGAGAAGTAAAGGTGTAAGTTTATTTTTATCACATACATTCAAGCACAATCTGCTGAAAATGTCCCCTCTGTGATTGAATTGCAATGGTATCGTCATCAAAAATCAATTGATTATAAACAAGAGAATTTATCTCTGTACTCTTCAGTTCCACTGAACTACAGGTCTGTCTTCACACCAATATCACATTGTATTGATTACAGAAATTCTGAAATCAGGTAGTGTACATTTTCAAAATTTGCTCTTCTTTTTCAAGTTTGTTTTCTCTCTTCTATTCTTTACAGTTTCATATAAATTTGAGAATCACTTTGACGATCTCTTCAAAAAGGTCTGCTGGGATTTTAATCAGAATTGCACTGAATCTATACATCAATTTAGGGAAATTTGCTGTTTTAAAAATATTGAGTCTTTCAATCCACGAATATGGTATATCTCATACTTATCTGAATCTTCTTTAATTTCTCAGCAATGCTTTGTAGTTTTTGTGTGCTGGTCTTGAGCTTCTTTTGCTAAATTTATTCATAAATATTTTATATTTGATGTTCTTATGAATGGAATTGTTCCTATTTATCTTTGGATAGTTTCTCATATTTAGAAATTCAATTGATTTTAGTATGTTGATCTTATGTGCAGTAACCTTGCTCGACTCACTATTAAGTTTAGAATTTTTTTGTAAATCCTATATAATGTTCTATATACAACCTCATGTTGTCTGTGAACAAAAACAGCTTTACTTTTCAAACCTTGATGTCTTTAATTTCTTTTTTTTTTTTTTGAGACAGAGTCTCGCTCTATCGTCAGGCTGGAGTGCAGCGGCGCGATCCTGGCTCACTGCAACTTCCATTTTCCGGTTTCAAGCAATTCTCCTGCCTCAGCCTCCCGAGTAGCTGGAACTACAGGCACGCACCACCACGCCCGGCTAATTTTTTGTACTTTTAGTAGAGGCGCGGTTTCACCATGTTGGCCAGGATAGTCTCGATCTTTTGACCTCGTGATCCGCCCACCTCGGCCTCCCAAAGTGCTGGGATTACAGGCGTGAGCCACCGCGCCCGGCCCGTCTTTAATTTCTTTATGCAACGAGTAAAAGTTAATGTTGAGCAGAAACAAAGACAGAAATCCCTGTGTTATTACTGACCACAAGGGAAAAGCACTCAGTCTTTCATCATTAGATATGGGATTCTCAAAGATGCCCCTTACCTCATGGAGGAAATCCCTCTAATTCCTCTTTTCTTAAAAGGTTTTGTCAAAAATGGGTGATGAATTCTGTTAAATGTTTTGGTGTATATCTATTAAGACGATCAAATGGTTTTAATCTTTTATTCTACAAATATTTATGTTAATTGATTTTGAGCTGTTAAAGCAATCTTACATTGCTGGGATAAATTCCATATGCCATGATGTTTAATCTTCTTTATGTGTTGCTGGATTTAGTTTGCTAGTTTTTTTTTTTTTTTTTGAGACAGGGTCTCACTCTGTTGCCCAGGCTGGAATGTAGTGGCATGTGATCACTGCTCACTGCAGTCTGAACTTCCTGGATTCAAAGAATCTTTCCACCTCAGCCTCCTGAGTAGCTGGAACTACAGGCATGCACCACTACACCCAGCTATATATATATATATATATATATATATATATATATATATACACACACACACACACACATATATATATATAAATATATATATACATATACATATGTATATATATATTTATATATATATGTGTGTGTGTGTGTGTGTGTGTATATATATATATATATATATATATTTTGTAGTGATGGGGGTCTCGCTATGTTGCCTGGCATAGTCTTATAGTCTTGAATTCCTAGACTCAAGCGAACCTCCCACTGTGGCCTCCCAAAATGCTGGGATTACAGTTGTGAGCCACTGTGCCTTGCAATTTTTAATGGAATTTTTGTCTAATTTCATAAAGAATATTGGTCTATAGTTTTCTTTCTTGTGGCTTTGGTATCACAGAAATGCAGGCCTCATAAGATGGGTTTGGAAGTGTTCCTTCCTGCTTTATTTTCTGGTACAGCTTGAGTAGGGTTGCCATTATTTCATCCTTAGTTTATAGATTCGCCAGTGAAACCAACAGGGCTTTGGTTTTTGTGGGGAGGTTTCTTTTTTTTTTAATTTATCAACCTTTGTTTTATTCAATTTGTTAAACAAGAACTGATTAAATTATTGCCCCCCAAATAACAATCATGGAAACACGTCACCTGTTTGAAAGAACTATACCATTAGGTAGTTACAAAATTTAATAGTAAGGATCAAACAGTGGTTATTGGTCTAACCAATCCACACTGACAGCTCTGAAGTGTTCAGATGCTAGTTTTAAAATAAAGGTGATAAATACCAATCACACTCTCATACCACTGTTCAGGAGCTACATAAAGTTGGTTCTGGAAATAGTTCAATATTCGAAGGTATGAGAATAACACTGTAATCACTGGTGATCAAACCAAAGGTGTAATTTTACAAATCACTTTTAGTAAGAAGCAATTCTAACATTTTAAAAGTCTAAATCTGCCTAAAACTCAAAGCCATATATTTTTCTACTTGAGACCAAAATAAATTTCCTTTTTCCTATCTAAACATAATTCTTTGAGGTGAATCTGGATTCACGTGATATATCTTGTCAAACTTTTCCAAAGATTTTTAAGCCCTGTTTAGAGACAAATTCTTATGTTACATATACATATATTTTTATTTTACATATTTTTACTTCAAAGACTAATGACAACTTTATGAGGTTAATAGGCCTTTAATGTGCAACCATTATCACAATCTAATTTTAAAACAATTGTACTTACCCCTCAAAAAACTCAGTACCCATTTGCAGTCACTTCCTGCTTCACCACCCCACCCTCGGCCCTAGGCAACCACTAAGGTACTTTCTGTTGCTGTAGATTTTCCTATTCTGCACATTTCATATAAATGCAGTCATATAACATATGGTCTTTGGTGACTGGATTTTCTCATTTAATGTAATCTTTTCAAGATTCATCCATGTTGTACATATATCAAAACTTCATTTTTACTGCTGAATAATATTTCGTTGTGTGGACATAACCAAATTTAATGTATCTGTTTGTTAACTGTTGGAATTAGAGTTGTTTCTAACTTTTTGGCTATCATGAATAATGTTACTATGAATATTTGTGTACAATATTTGTATGGATGTTTTCATTTCTCGTGGGTATGTGCCTCTTGAGGAACTGCCAGACTGAAAGCAGCCACACATTTTACCTTCCCACAAGTAGTGCATGAGGGTTCCAATGTCTCCACTTCCTCCCTCACCAACACTTGCTATTATCTATCTTTTTTAGCCTAGTAGATGTGAAATACTATCTCACATGGTTTTGATTGACATTTTCCTAATGACTAATGATGGTGAACATCCTTTCATTAATGCATATTTAATGCCATTATTGACATGGTTCTATTTACGTATGTCATTTGCTATTTGTTTTCTGCGTATTTATATATCAGGTCCTTTTTGTTCCTTTGTTCCTCTTTTACTACCTTCTTTTATGTTAAACACATTTTTTGTGTGTGTGATCACTTTCATTTGTTTATTTTTTAATCTATTTTTTGTGTTATTCTCTTGGTTGCTGCCCTAGGGATTATAATATGAATCTTCAATTGATCACATTTTACCTCAAGTTAATACTGACGTAATTCTGGCAAAATACAGCAACTTTGCGTCTATATAGCTCAATTTCCCATCCTTCCTTTCTGCTAATATTATGTATATTACATCTTTATCTTTTATAAATCCAACAATACAGTGTTAGAGTTAGTGCTTTAAACATTATGTTTTTAAAATAAATTAGGAGAAAGAGAAAAATGTATACACTGTTTATTTTCCCACATAGGTCCCATTTCTTCTTATGCGATAGATTTACCAGTTTGTGTTATTTCTTTCAGCTTAAAGGAATTTAGTATTTCTTGTAGAACAGGTCTACTGGCTCGATATTCTTCCAACTTTTGTTTATCTGACAATGTTTTTATGTCATCTTCATTTTTAAAGAGTAATTTCTCTAGAATTATTCATTGACAGCGTGTTTTCTTTTCAGCACTTTACATATGTCATTATATTGTCTTCTAGCCTTCATGCTTTCTGAAGACGTCAACATTAGTTAATTCCAGCATTAATCCTAGCAGTACTACCTCTGTAGTAATATAGATAGTCTTTCTCTTGCTGGTTTTAATGTTTTGCCGTTGTCGTTGAGTATTTTGACTATAATGTGTCTATCGTAGATATCTTTGTGTTGATCCTAATTGGGGTTCCACTATTTTTTAAAATATATTTTCCCATTGTTTGTCTTTCTCCTCTCCATCTAGGACTCTCATTACAGGTATGTTGGTATGCTTGACATTGTTGCACAAATCTCTGAGGCTTTATGTTTG
The DNA here is from genome assembly GCA_963573385.1 of Cacajao melanocephalus. Classification (NCBI taxonomy): domain Eukaryota; kingdom Metazoa; phylum Chordata; class Mammalia; order Primates; family Pitheciidae; genus Cacajao; species Cacajao melanocephalus. The sequence continues at coordinate 32,006 of CAUYLG010029649.1, read as the reverse complement.
GTCAAACTTAGTTTTGCCTGATCTTCAGAACAGATAGTCTCTATTCATCTATTTCCATGTTCACTGACGCTTTCTTCTGCCATCTCAGATCTTTCTGGTAATCCAGTATAGCTAATTTTGCATTTCAGCTATTGCCCTTTTCCACTCTAAAATTTGCATTTTCACAGTTCCCATTTCTATATTTAGCGTTCCTACTTTTGAGTCACTGCCATTATATTTTCCCTTATCTTTGGGGAATATATTTATAATAGCTACTTTGAAGGCTCTGGCTCCCAAATACATCTGGGCTCACTCTAAGTTTCTATTTACTGTTTTTGCCTCTGAGTATGTTTCACTCTTTCCTGTTTCTTTGCATCACTCATATTTTTGAAAATTAGACATTTTAGATAATATATTGTAGCAATGCTGGAGTCTAATTTATTTTTGAGGGTTTTTTTCTTCCCCCAGACTAAGTTGCTTGGACTTAGACTGTGGAACCTCTCTCTTCCCATGGTGCTCATGTGTCTGCTCGGTTTTTGTTCTTCAGATTTATTTTCTAGCCTGACTCCCTAGTGTTCATCCCATGTCTGCATAGTTTAGTGGTCAGCTAATCATGTGGGTGGAAACCGTGCTCAAACACCTTGAGTCTTTAAGGCTCCTACCCTCTGGCAATCAATCTGTGTGAGAAGGTTGGACAGAATATTCAAAGTTCAGCCAGTTTTTGTCTCCCTTTTCTTTTACTTTTTGATGAGATCTTTATGGTCTCCCCTGCACATCCCCATGTTTCAGTCATCCAGGGATGTGTGAACAGACTATTTGGTCCCTCTGTGAATTTCTGATTTCCAGGATCTTATGTTAGATTTCTGACTAGTTCACTACTCACTGCAAACCTTAGGCTAGCAAGGTTGCAGTCTTCCCCTGTTCATTTCTCCATGAATCCATCACTTTCAGTTGACAAGCCAATGGTCTTCTCCCCTGTCTTCTTCATACCAAGTCTGTCCCTGATAGTAGAAAAGCTGATGACTCTCAATCAGCTTCACACTGGTCAAACTACTATTCCTGCCAGCAGAGCTTGGGAGTAAAGGTGATGGTTGCAGTCTTTGGCAAGAAAGTCAGAGTCCCACTGTTCTTAACCAAAGTTCTAGCAAACAGTGTTTTTAAGAATAAATGCTATTTAATTTTTTTGTCTGCTTTTGGTCAATTTCCAGACCCCTCAGATTGTTGCTTTGGGCATTCTATCCTGTTTTAGGCTTGATTTTTGTGGAGTGGGTTAACCTAACTTCTTCATGTCACCATAGCCAAAGCTGCTCCTGTCCTTAATCTTCCTCAACACATTGAAGCATTGTTATTTTAAAGTGTGTCTCTGATAACTCTGGTATCTGAGTTCCTATGTGTGTGTTGTTTGTTTTTAAAATTTTTGTTTTCAATGACATTTTATTTCCTAATGAGCCTGGTTATTTTTATTAACTGCAATCATTATACCTGCAAATCAAGAAATAACTTGAAGCTTATTATTAATAGAATGATGTAATCTTCTGTCAGAAAGGTAGACATCTCAGATTACCTTAATCTCATGTCAGGGATTGGGATTATTTGAAGTTGCGTATTATTTTCTCTTATGACTAGTCTATTTAAGGTTCATTTTTATTTCTAAGATGTCCCTTTCTCTTCAAGATCCTGACTCAAGATGTCAGGAAGTTTACCAGACTTGGCAGGTCCCAGACTGCAATTCTGCCAAGCTTCTCAGTCTTTTATTATGTTGGTGCAAAAGTAACTCCTGTTTTTGCTGTGCTGGCAAAAACTGCAATTATTTTTCACCAACCTAATATCTTCCTATTTTAAAATTAGTAGATTCCATTTTAGGAAAAACAGCCTCAAATACCAGGAAGACTATTCTAGGTATTCTTTTTCTCCCAGATCTTGGCCCCCTAGATCTTTACTGCCCTATAGTACGTCAATGTCTTCAAGTGATTACACAAATTTTTTATCCAACTTTTTTTAGTTGTTCCCTGTGGGAAAGTTGATCTAAATTACCTAGTTCACTCTTATTGGTATATAGTCTTAGGTGTTAACCTATCTAGGTTAACTTATCTAAGATGTTAATGATCTAGCCTTTAGGTGTTAACGATCTAGGAGCTAACTATAGGTGTTATCTTAAATGTTAACAATCAGGTCTTTAGGTGTTAACTTATATTTTCAATCCTTTATTTCCTTAAACTTACTAGGCATTTTAATATTTTGCATGGAAGATACCAGTATTTCAGTCCAATTCTTTATAGGTCTAGTTGTACCATCTGTTGTTTTATCAGTTCTCTCTATTGCCTTGTTTTCTTGTGTGTTTTGTGAATTTTTTAAAAATACTGAGAGCTCATGTACCTTGAAACTTTATTTGTGGGATTCTTTTGTGGCCTAAGTTGATGTGAGTTTCTCTTGGAGGAATTTTGTTGCTTCTGTATGGTGCCTGTGTGAAGTTTCTCAGACCCCGAGGTGGTGCAATTTCATATACAGATCACATAACAGGGTTAGGTTGTAATAATCAATCCTGGAGTGCTCTTTTTAAAAAAACTTTCTACTTTCCATTAAGAGCCAATGTTAGAAACAAGCTGACAGTATCTTTAGGAAGTCTGTTTTAATTCAACCTTGGCCCAAGTGAACCCCAGCTTTGTAAAGTTTGCATTGAGATGTGTTTTCTGTTTCTGTGCACTCAAGTCTGGGACGATCAGAAGTTTGGCTCCTCTTGATAGCAAATTCCCTCATGGTAAAACCAGCCTAAGCGCTCTGCTTACCTCTCTGGCTTCCCATTGATACTCAGTTTTGGGGCTTTCTTACTTTCTTGCCAGTGTGTCAATGTATTTAAAAGAAATCTTTAAACCTCTATTCAACATTTTTTGGTGGATTTAGAGAGAGAGAGAGAGAGAGAGAGAGAGAGAGAGAGAGAGAGAGAGAGAGAGATCCTGTATTCCTAGCCCACCATCACGTGAAATATGAAATCTCCAGTCGGTTTCTTTACTTTGCCTTTGGTAGACAGCATGGCAGTAGTTAGGAATATAGGCCAGGTATAAAGAGACAGGCCAGTAGATTGCCCAGGTTCAAATCCCAGCTCCACCAATTACTGATTATGTAACCTTAGCCAAATTGCTTAACTTCCCTTTGTCACAGATTCCACATAGGATTATTGGAAAGAGTAAGTGTGCAAGGCTCACAGAACCGTACCTGCCACTGCACTCAGTAAGAACCAGCTATGATGTTGATGACACTGATTACCATGTCACACTGACCTGGTCTTGGACGTCCTCATCACACAACTCCAGCTGCATAATGCGCTCAAAAGGTCGGAAGAGTAATTCATTGAAGTGAAAATGAGGTGGCTCATTCCAGTCTGTGAGGACCTCTGTCAGTATGTCATGGATGAAGGAAACAGCCTTCTGAGACACATGTCTTTCCTTATGGCAAGCAGCCTGCAAAATTCAGAGAGTGGCACACCACCAGGATGGCAGACAAGTGAGAATGTGGTTTCTGAAGACTTTCCTAACCTACCTCATTACAAGGAGGTAGAAACAGCAATTCTGTTAAAGTCAAAACGTTCTAAGGGATAGATATAGACGAATTTCACACTAAATTGGATTTTTAACAATGTAACCAGCTTATTAGACACAACATCAATTTCATGTTGATGTTTCTGGAAAAAGAAGTTTCTGGTAACTTCTTTTTCTGTCACATGACAGTTTTCTTGAATGGTATAGAACATGTTCACTCTAAAGACACCAGAACCCAGTCTAGGAATGGCTCATGGTTTCATCTTAAATGTGCCCCACACGTAGGAAGATCAGATAAATCATTTGTCCCTCTGTGAGGTAAGGGACAAATGGTCACAATAGCTGTAACTGGTTTACAAACCTCCTGGTATCCAGGTTCTTGAGTAGTCCTTTCATATACTGGCCCTGGGCTTGGATGTGTGAGTTGCTTTGGTCAGCAGAACACAAGCAAACATCATGTAAATACAGATTAAAGTACTCATGATTTGGGGTTTGTCCTGTTGTTGGTCCTGGAAACTCTAAGGATGCCATGTGAACAAGCTGGGGCTGGTCTGCAGGAGGCTAGTCTATGTGAGAGACCATGAAGAGAGAGACCTATTTGTCTAGCCTTCCCAGTTAAGGCCAACATGAACCACCTGGCCCCAGTCTTTGCACCAGCTGACCATACACACACAATTAAAGCCAATGAGATCCGCCACGCCTGGCCAAGACTAGAACTGCCCAGAGGAGCCTACCTCAAATTTTGACTCATGGAATCATAAGGTAAATAAATGGTTGCTGTTTTAAGCCACAAGATGTTGGGGAGGCCTTATTGTAAAGTAAAAGTTAACCTATGGACTCTTTCTCCATGATTACGTTACTATTTTTTTTTTCTTATATTTGATTGCACTTTAGGTTCTGGGGTACACGTGCAGAGCATGCAGGATTGTTGCATAGGTACATGCATGGCAATGTGGTTTGCTGCCTCCATCCCCGTCACCTATATATGGCATTTCTCCCTATGTTATCCCTACCCCCCACTCTCCCTCCCCTAGTCCCCCTGCCCAACAGACCCCAGTGTGTGATGCTCCCCTCCCTGTGTCCATGTGTTCTCATTGTTCAACACTCGCCTATGAGTGAGAACACGCAGTGTTTGATTTTCTGTTCTTTTGTCAGTATGCCGAGAATGATGGTTTCCAGATTCATCCATGTCCCTACAAAGGACACAAACTCATCGTTGTTAAATTTTCTACCCACTTTCCTTACTGGAATATTCTCAGGTTAATAATTTAGTTCCAAGAAGTGTTTTATGATTTATCTCTACCAGATAAGAGCAGAAGGGCTATTAAGAATACTTATCACTGCAAAACAGGCAACAGTTTTCCCTGCCAACTTAGAAGTGGCCAGTTCTCATGTATTGAGATGCTTAGATGTAGAGCTTCCATGAAATTGATCACACACACTGCTTTCCTTTGGAGAGTGAAAGGGTCATATGAATTTTGTTGGGAAAACCAAGACATAGCGTTCCCTGACTGAAAGGACACTGTCCTGAGTATATTTAGCTATTAGAAAAATAGGGCCTGGTAGGAACCAAAGACAATGGTATATTTATGTATAAAAATAAAGCTATTAGGAATCATCCACATTCTTTCTCTTCCAGGCTTAGGTTGATACCAGATCATAAAAAATGAAAAACCAGCTGAGTCGTATAATTGCAAAGAAAGAGGGTCAGAGTGAGACTAGGTTAGTACTGCCCTTTGGGGTGATTCTTTAGATGCCATGAGGTATAACCAGAAAACAGTGATGTTTGTGACCAGGTGATGAGCAACTTCCCGTCACCCAATGCCCACCGTACTTTATCCCCATATATGAAAGCAGGCCCCCGTGCTGGCTCTGCTGGTCACTGATTTAGCAGTTCCAGCCCATTCCCACCTTCCAGGTGCTCACCTCCACCAGGTGTGGGGCCACGAGGCTCCAGCAGCGCATCACGTGGAGCAGGGGCCGCGCTTTGCTGCGCACGATCCTCAGCATGGCATCCCCCAGGCGGAACAGGTGGAGGGCGCTTTTTCGGTCTTGAGTGGATTTAACTTCTCCTGTGGGAGGGCAAGCACATAAATGCCAGAAAGCCAAACTCAGTCATAGTCTGACCTATTCAAGCAAAGAGAGAGGTTGACAATCTAGGTAGGACGAGTAGGGTAATTTGATATTGGCTAACCAAGGGAAGAGAGAGATTCAAGGAGGATGTGGTGGTTCACTCAGCAAGGCCTGCATCACCGTCTCATTCATCACTGTAGTCCCGGTACCTGGGACATGGCAGGTGTGATCAAGACTTGTCAATAAGAGGGAATGAGGTAGCGGTTCAGTAGGAGGGCTGAGAAGTCTGACTCTCTAGGTTCATATCCTGGCACCATTTAGTAGCTGTGTTAGGTTGGACCAAAGATATTCCTCTTTAATGATCTCATCTGTAAACCTGGGGATAATACTGCCCACTCCTAAAATTGCTTTCAAAATTAAACGTGGTAATACACAAAAAGTGCTCAGCATGGGCCCAGCATATACTCACTGGCCAACATCGTTAGCTATTATTATTGCTCTTGTTACTGTCACCTTTCACAGTCACCATCTGCTGTGCCAATCCTTAATAAACCTCTGCAGCCTTTGCCAGGCAGGCTTGGTCCCTCTGCTGCTCAGTAACATGCTGTCTGGCCTGCTCTGTCTTGTTTTAGTACTATCCTTGCCTACCCCCGTCTTGGGCTACGTCTTGGCCAACTGTCACATTCATCTTCCCCACTCCCTCCTTGCTCATGTCCTATTGCCTCTTCTCTGCTTCCTACTGGGGATGGGACCCAAGTCTAAACACAAAATTCATTTCAGTTTCTAATTTTTTTGAGACAGAGTCTCGCTCTGCTGCCCAGGCTGGAGTGCAGTGGTGTGATCGTGGCTCACTGCAACCTCTGCCTCCTGGGTTTAAGTGATTCTCCTACCTTAGCCTCCTGAGTAGCTGGAACTACAGGCATGAGCCACCACGCCCAGCTAATTTTTGTATTTTTAGTAGAGATGGGGTTTCACCATGTTGGCCAGGATGGTCTCGATCTCTTGACCTTGTGATCCGCCCGCCTCGGCCTCCCAAAGTGCTGAGAATACAGGTGTGAGCCTCTGAGTCCGGCCCATTTCTGTTTCATATATACCTTTACGCACAGCCTGAAGGCAATTTTGTTTTTCCCTTGGGGACCCTCAATAAACTGTGTGTCATGTGACCTCATGTGACTCATCACATGAGGTCAGGTGTAGAACTTTCCACTTGTGGCATCATGCCAGTGCTTAAAAAGTTTTGGATTCTAAGCATTTTGGATTTTGGATTTTTGGATTAGGGATACTCAACCTGTAATAATCATCATGGATGTTGACTGCATGTTTACCCTGCTCTTTAAGATCACATAACTGGGCTAGGTTGTAACAGTAAATCCTGGAATGCTCTTGTAAAAAAAAACTTTCCATTAAGAACCAATGTTAGAAACAAGCGGATAGTATCCCCAGGAAGTTTGTTTTAATTTAACCTTGGCCTAAGTGAACACCAGCTTTGTAAAGTTTACATTGAGATTTAAACTCAATCAGTAAAAATACTGCCTCAGACACTGTGTTGGTTCTGTAAGTCTTTAATCACTTTAATTTTTAAAGCCTTTATAATTTAAGAAAATATAATTATTGCTGTCTTACAGAGTAGAAAATTGAATGTCTGAAAGGTGATATGACTTGCCTCCGATGCTGTGGCTGGTAAGTGTTGGAGGCCGCATTTTATATTCCTACCCGACTGATTCCAACGCAAGGCTCCCTCTTTCTAGATTTACTGCCTCTTCCTGGCCCTTGATCATTTTGTTCTTTGTAAGCTCAGAGTCTACTGTTTTCTTCAAGGCAAAAGACTTTGAAAGTTACCCCTGGGCTCAGAGATTCTCTGAAAGTCTGATGAGACTGAGAGGTTGGCTTTATATAGCTCAGGTTTTAAAGTCTATTAAAAACCAGCGAGGAAACAATTGTGGCTCTCAAGTCCAAATCTGCAGCAAGGATGAAAAAGCCATATAGACTGCACTTAGAACTTTAGATTCCTAAGGATGGACGGGACCTCAGAGGTTGTGCAGTCCAACCTGTCACTAGGGTATACCCCTGGCACATGGCCCCCTGTCTCTGCCTGAACTCATCTGGGACAAGGAGCTCACTGTTTCAGGACAACCACTCGTGCTGCTGCACAACTGCATCTGTGAGTGACCTGCCAACCCTCTGGGACCCTTGGACAATTCAGTACAACTCTACTTTGTCTTCCGCAAGACTGGCCTTCAAGGGGGCCTTATTCCTTCACCTGGCCTCACTGGTGAGGACAGGGATACTGACCCATCATTAATGGGCTATGCCTCTGAGATCAGTTTTGCAAGAGTGGTACGCAGTTTCCTTTTTCACTACTACTTTTGGAATCAGTGGTTGCTTCTGCATACCACAAACCACCTCTGTCCAGCTGGCTGGACAGAGGTGTGTGGTATGGTTTAGTGATATGCAGAGAAGTTCCACCCTTATGTGAAGAAAGCTATCTGCACCCTAAGTAGCCACACAATTTCTACCACAAGCTCAAAACTCAGCAGAACAACCTAGTCCAGCTCCAGCCCAGCATATGGTTTCTTCAGGGAAAGAATTACCTGGCATTGCCAGAGAGTAATCAACTGTATCTGTAACGGAATGGAAAAGCTGAGACTGTGATGCTTTCTTCAGCTGGTAAAGAAAACCTCCCAGAGCCATGAGGTTCAACTTATCCGTAGCATCTTCAAAGAGCCTGGATGCAAACAGAAAGAGATGCATTCTTTGAAAACAAATCAGCAAGGTCTTTATGGCACGATGATTATGGTAATTTTGATGTGATTAATGGAAATGCTGTGTAAACACTGTAGACAAATGTATGGTATTATATCTAACTGTGCACAAGTTTGCTCTAACCATGAGATTTTAATTCAAAGGCACAAATAACATATTAAAAATTATCTTTGTGCCCTCATATCTAGCTCTGCCATGGTAGGCACTCATAAAATGCTTGGCAAGAAGTTGAAAGATGGCAAAGCACTGTTCCCAGAAACTGAGTAACTGGGAATGGAATCTTTAGAATTAGCTTCAATTTCATAAATGATGTCAAAAAAAAAATCCCAGTACATTAATAAATAAGGTTTTGTTTGTCTATAATTTATGAGTATAATCCTAGAAAGGATACAAAAATGGCTAAGAGTGGATTCTGTAAGCCCCCTCCAGGGCGGGGACTGGCCTCATACACCCAAAGGCCTGGATGTTATGGGAATGCAAGGATCTGTTTAGAAGAAAGAGTGTTCCCCCATGCGATGGGCCTTGCAGGTTCTTTTTCTTTTCCACTCAGCTGGGCATAGACCTGGCCAGCAGAAGGTGGGGAGTCCAGTAGCAGGACTTAGGGGAGGATCTGAAGGTCATTGGAATGAGGAATGGAAAGCTCCGATCTCTGTTTTATGAGGCCACAATGAGGAATGTCCCAGGCAAGTCTTCTATGGCTCTTGGGTCACCCTGCTACCTGCCCTCCAAGCCTAGGGACACCGCAGGGCAAGCAGTGCTATGGGGGTGCCATGGGCTGCTTCAGGGACAGGGTCTCTAATAGAAATGGAATCATGAGTCCTTTTTGAAGGAGAAAAATGAGACACACAAGTTTTAAGATGGGAGTTACTGAATTAAATGTTTATAAATGATTGAAACAAATATATTTTTCTTGCTATTTTACAACTTCCAATTTTGATACCATTTGCTTTCTGGATCTCATTAACCATTTCTCCTCCCTTATTCCTAGTAAGAAAATAGTGATGAATATTACATTCCACCTGACACTTGCGTTTCTTTCCAGATTCTAAAACATTTTCACACCCAACTTGGATAAGCAGGAGAAAACAATTATGGCAGTGGGTTAGGAGATGGAGAAACTGAGTCTCAGTGCAGCTCTGAGTACAGACAAGACCCGGCAGCTGGCGAGTGCAAAGCAAGGATAGGAGCTCAGGTCAACCTTCGTCCCAGCTCAGGGAGTGCTCCCCCCGCTCCCATCCCCTTCCTGTCTGTCCTCCCTGTGCCCGTGCCGGGGGTCTGGGACAGAGTGCCCGAACGCTGAAGAGGTAAATGAGGTGGAGCTGTGTGTGATGGGTGAACAAATGCACTTTCAACCTCAGGAAGTGCCACCAAACAGTTGAGGCGATTGGCGATTTTCCCTCTTCGCTTTCACATGGTTGTTGGGCACCAATAAATAGCACATGGGTGTGGGATTTTTGAAAACAGCCAAAATCATAAAAATAGTGGATTTTTACCATTTGCCAAGCTCCATTCCAGGTACATCAGGTTACTAATTAATTTGCCCTCACAACTACCCAGTGGCAGTTACTTTCTTCTAATTGTACTTTAAGTTCTGGGGTACATGTGCAGATCTTGCAGGATTGTTGCATAGGTATACACATATCATGACAGAGTTGCTTTTAAAAAATGACCCTATTTTACCAATGGAGAAGCCAGGCAGGGTCCAGGGAGGTGAGGCTGCTTGAGATCCCAGAGTAAGCGCATAGAAAACGTTTCATTCCAAGTATGGGTGTGACGGTAGAGAGAACTAAGCTTGAGAAAGATGGAAGAGATTTAAGTGATTGGCTAACAAATGGGTCGACCGTGGCATGACTGAGATCAGATGGATGTGGGTGTCGCTTAGCGAGCAGACTCCTGGGGAGTGGGAGGCTGGCGCTGCGCACCTGTCAGCCTGCGTGGATAGGGTGAGCACCACCTTGGCGGCGCTGCTCCCACTCATGAGGCTCCCACCACGGAAGTCGGAGGCCCGGCCCCGGCTGCCTTCCCGGACCAGGTCTTGGATGGACAGAGGCTGGACGACGGGGGCCGTGCTCAGGGAGGGCCCCTGCTCTGGGCTCTGCTCGGGGGGTGAGCCGTCACACTCAGGGTCCCCAAGGAGGCCAGTGCTTCCAGTGGCCTTCTGGGGCTGGCTGATGGTCAATGGGGGCTGTGAGGCGCCATCACTGAAGTGGTTGTGCTCCAGGGTGCCCACGTACTCACACACCCTAGAAAGAGCACAGACAAGCAGCTGTTAGGAGCTACGATCACCCAGCAGTCCAACAACCCCGCAGTGCCAGACAAAGGGAATGCAGCCAGCTCTGCAAGCTCCCCAGCTTTCCCTCCTTTCCTGTGATCAGTCAAGCCCTTCCCTCCTGTGTTCTCATGTCACACAGCATTATTAGTAGTATTTGAGTTGGACCAGACAGCCTTGAAGTGGGTAAAGGATTTTTTGGGTTCTCTCATCCCAGGCTGGGAGAATCCTGGTTTATCCAGTCCCCTTGCCTTGCCCAGCTCACTGGCTTATCTGCCCTCTTTTATCTGCTTCAGCCACTTTTCCTCAGGCACCCTCTTTCCCTCTACACAGTGCTCTGATTAGGAGTTGGGAAGCGTTTCCTTATGATGGGATCCCAGAATGACCATGCCTGTGACGGACAGGCCATCCAGCCACAGTAGGTTCTGCCCAGCCATGTCCTGCCTGGTCCTGATGGAGCCACATAACTCACTTCCGGGTGGGGTGGGTGGCGGCCGGGTGGGAGGCCACTGGGTGGGAGGGTGGTCACCAAATCATGGCAAACACAGGGAAGCATCACCACATGCGCTACAACTGCCAACTTCCAAATGGTTTGTTCCCAACAGAACTGGGGACGAAGATGGGTTTGCAAGGTCCCTCATCTCAGAGGAAGTCTGTTTACTGGTAAAGAGCATTGTGGAAAATCCACTCTGATGTTCTAGAATCAGGGAATTTTTCAATCCCTAACCCGCTGCTTGGGCACCAGGTAAGCCTTTTCCTTTTTTTTCTTTTTCTTGTTAGAATAATAAAGAGCAGCAGGTCAGTAGCCTTCATAATAAAACCATTTTGCTCAACAAACACTCACGGCTATATTTGCTCTGAAGACGTGAAACTGAACCCAGCTCTGGCTGCTGCCCTGGGCCATCGGCCATCGCCTTGGCCACTCTTGTCCCATGCCTGCTCTGCCTAGACCTGGGTTTGGAGTGAGCGTGGGGCGTGTGCTGCAGAGAAGGAGAAGGAACAGCGTGGCCAGCCCTGCCCTGTTCCATGGGCAGTGCTCCTTCCATGGTGCTGGGTCTGCCCTGATGCAACACTTGGGGAGATGTGCTTTCAGTCTTAACTGTAAGAGGACTTGGACTCTGGAGCTATTGCTGGGTTTCATCTTACAGGCACTGTGCACTATATAACTGGGAGTTTCTTTTCACTTTGATGCTACAATGCTTAGAGCTACATTTTTGGCCTGTCTTTAGCAGAGGTGTTCTATTTGTTTTGTTTTGTTTCTCGGTCTAGCTAAATTAAAACTAGGTATCTAGTATTTTCTGTATCCAAATAAGCTATCTGAAATCTTTAAGAGGACACTGATAAACATATAGCAATGTAATATGGCGGCGGCATGACCAGTTTTACATTTGCACAGTATTCACCTAACTTACATAGTCATCTCAATGCATTATTTAATTGGTTTTTCTTCCTTGGGACAACACGTCTCTCTCTCATAAAAATGTCAATAGAAAAGTCACAATTCCTCAGACCCAGTTCTGGCCCCTGTTCTTCAAAACATACATTTAGTTGGGCCCTTCCTTATTCCCTCTTCTCTTTCCATGTCTCATGTGAAGTTTACTCAAACTCTGTCAACTGTTAGAATCACTTTACATGCTGGCAGGCTCTCGAATCTACCCCTCTCCACCCCCAAAGCCTGCTCCGGGCTTCCCAAGGCAGGGTCGGTGACAGCTGGGGGTGGGAGCCCATCATGCACCTGAACACGTGTGGCCAGCAGTCCGGGTTGTGGCTTCCCATCTCCAGGCCTACGCTGAGGATGGCCTCCATGCACAAGACGTGGGCAGTGTGCAGCCACACCCCCTGCACCTTCCCAATCTGCTCCAGTTTCTGCTCCACTTTTAGTTTCACTGTGCCAGAAAGACATTTATTAAAACAACAGGTTGAGTAAGGGAGACAGAAAGGGAGAGAGAAAGAATGAAAATGAAAGAATGTGTGTCGTGCAAGGGCAAAAGGGAAAGGATAGACTTCAGTGGCAGCAAGTGCCTCCACAGCAGGCCCTCGCGGACCATCATGCAAACCACCCAGCCGGCAGGTCCCACGTGCCAGTGGCCCCAGCTCTGAGGCTCTAGAAGTCGGATGGATCCTGAGCTGGAAGGTGCCATTCCTCTAGGCCTTTTCATGGGCTCTGGGCCAGGCACTGCAGTGTGGATGGCTTTCATGAGCCAATTCCAGCTAAAGCATCTGGGCCCAGATCCTCACCCTTCCCTCAAATTGGTCAAATGGAAGAATTCCTGGGTTTCTGCAAGGTTTCTCTGAGATTGTTGTAATGTTAGGCTTTCATTATGATCATCATCTCTAAAACAACTTACTTACATATATTTTGGGCACCAGAATGACTGCTCTATCACTGAAAGTGACCAGTATCATTTCATCCCTTGAGTTTGTATTTGTGAGCTTTAAATAATACTTTAAAAAATTGTAGGCTGGGCGTGGTGGCTCACACCTGTAATACCAGCACTTTGGGAGGCCAAGGTGGGTGGATCACCTGAGGTGGGGAGTTTGAGACCAGCTTGAGCAACATGGAGAAACCCTGTCTCTACTAAGATTACAAAATTAGTCAGGCATGGTGGCACATGCCTGTAATCCCAGCTACTCAAGAGGCTGAGGCAGAAGAATCCCTTGAACCCAGGAGGTGAAGGTTATGTTGTGCTGAGATTGCACCATTACACTCCAGCTTGGGCAACAACAGCAAAACTTCATCTCAAAAAAAAAATTAAAAAAAAAAATTGTAGACAATTAATGAGAAAGAATGCAGAAGGTGACTTCAGATGTTAGTAATGCAAAATGCTAAGGCAAGGTCAAACCACAGTGTCCTCCTTGAATAAAGGTTTCAAGTCATTGCATCTGGTAGGATAATTAAGTGATGGTTCAGAACCCAGAAATACAGCAAGCCAACCTCAAAGGAATCCGAACCATCTCCCAATATAAGGAGCAAAGTGATTTTTAGCAAAACATCATTTGTCTTATAAATGTGATACAAATTTTTATGTATGTATGTATGTATGTATGCATGCATGTACGTTTGTTTTTGAGATGGAGTCTCGCTCTGTCGCCCAGGTTGGAGTACAGTGGTGCCGTCTTGGTTCACTGCAATCTCCACCTCCCAGGTTCAAGCAGTTCTCCTGCCTCAGCCTCTCAAGTAGCTGGGATAACAGGCACCTGCCGCTACACCCAGCTAATTTTCGTATTTTTTTTTTTTTTTAGCAGAGAGGGGTTTCTGTTACCATGTTGGCCAGGCTGATCTCAAACTTCTGACCTCAAATGATCCACCTACCTCAGCTGCCCAAAGTGTTAGGATTACAGGTGTGAGCTACTGCACTTGCCCCTTTTATCTATTTTTTTGAGATAGGGTCTCACCCTGTCACTCAGGCTAGAGTGAAATAGCATGATTATGACCCACTGCAGCCTGGACCTCCCTAGGCTCGGCGATTCTCCCACCTCAGCCTCCCAAATAGCTGGGACTACAGGCACATGCCACCATGCCTGGCTAATGTTTATATTTTGAGTAGAGACAGGGTTTCACTATGTTGCCCAGGCTGGGTTGAACTCCTGCACTCAAGCCATCCACTTTCCTCAGCTTCCCAAAGTACTGGGATTATAGGCGTAAGCCACTGTGCCTGGCCTTCATCTTACTGTTTGTATTTCATCTGAATATCATGGTCTTGGTTTTGTGGGTTTTTTAAAATAACTGTGAATGTAAGGATTTTTATGTAGTTCATGGTTGTATAATATTTAAGTAAAACTGTGAGACTCCTTTTTAACACTAGGGATCTGTGAGAACTATTTTGCTTTCAAATGGGTCTCTAAATTTTATACAAGTCTGAGAAACACAGACCTAAGCTGTGTTTCTCAGCTAAAAACGTACAGCTGACTCAGTGACTTGCTACGGTACATATCTGACAGTAGTTACACGATTTGGACCAAGCTTGCATTTTCCCTTTGGTTTGCCGCCCCCCTTGTATCTTCTGTTGCTGTCAGGATGGTCCCTCCCTTCCCTTAGATCCAGATAATCATCAGCTTCATTGACTCACTGATTTCAACAAGTTAAAAATCAGCCATTTCCCAAGTTCACAAAGCTCAGATTTTTCTGATAAGAGCCTCCTCTTCCTGAGCCTCCCCTCATAAATTTTCTCCACCTGTTTAATTTTCCCCTTTAGAAAACTGGCCAATCTGCCTTCCCCAACTATAACCTGAAGGGTGTTCAAGTGTGCACTGGTGTGAAGCGCCAAAGCCATGAATAGATGACGACAGAGGTGTGAACAGTTCGGCCAGGTGCGCCTGCGGGACTCCTGGCAGCCCCTGCTGCACTTTCCTTGCCACCAGGGGTCAGTATGTCTCTCATTCTCCAGAGGGATCTTATGTAGGTCACCCACATAGAAAAGACCCAAGCCTGTGGCTCAGCAGGATCTTGTGATCAGTGGTGTGTACATACTGGGCATCACACAGAGAACAGGCACGATGTTGGCTGGCATGTGTGGGCCTGTGCAGGTGTGTGCATACTGCACCTAAGGCACTAGGTGGGTTCTGGCTCTCCAGTTGTTACCTTGTGCGATGGCATCACTAGGTTCTTGGGCTTCCCTCTCTTCTTTTTCTTCTTGGACACAGGAGGCAGCTGCCATCTGGGCAAGGGCTGAGGCACAGTTAGCAGCAACCCCTTTAGAGGAGACAGACAATGACTTCCTGACTGAGTATATCCTGTAACCATTCACCTGGCAGAACCCCTTCTAAAGGGTTTCCCCACCACCGCCAGGTCATTCTCAGTGAGTTCTTCAGGACCACAGCCAGGGAACACGACTCCCACTGGTACCTAGAGCGCAGCTCAGTCGAGCGGCTTTCCGCAGCCCGTCGAGGCTCATGCAGATGGTGTCCCGCTCCTTCTGGTTCTGCTCTTTGATGCCTTCAGCTCCCAGAATGAAGGCCAGCCCTTTGGAGCTCCCTGCCATTCGACCAGTTAGTGGGGTTGATAAAGTATCTATCAAGTTCTTCCAGCAGCCCACCAGAATATAGCGAGCAAATGCCACGCCTGCAACATGGAGGGGTGTGAGTCACTTTCTACAGATAAAAACGAGCTGGCAATGAATGACATGGCGCTCTCTTGCCATCAGTACTGAGTTGCACGCAATTCTACAACAGGAAATATAACTTAATGGATTATATGGGATCACGTTTCACTTTGTTCTTATAAATAATAAATGTTGCATTACCAGCTGGATGATGCTAAGTAACTTCCATCAATTACTTTTTCTAACCAAGACAAAATCTTGATTCAAGTCACCATATAATAATTTAATTGCTAGTAACATATGCAGTGTATGGATATTCATAAACTCAAGACCCAAGTCATTACCTGCCACTGTGGAGTCATCGATCCTCCTGCTCTGGGTGAAAGGAGACTCTGTAGCAGCTGAGGCCATCAGCTGGCCACCAATGGCACTGCTCTCTAAGCCATCAATATCTGTCAAGGAAAAAGAGTGAAGTTTTCCCCTAAATAAAATGCTCCAGTCAAAAGCAAGCAAACAGCCACCACAATATTCATTTTTAATAAATATCCCTTGTATCTTTTATGTTTCAAGCACGTAGCAACCTTTTATGAGAATATCATAAATTTTGTTTTATTCTCTCAGCCTAGCTTTATTTCATGTTGGAGTATTTATTCTTTTGTTACATTTTTGCCTATCTTTATTTAAAAATAGATGTAAATTATGAAGTATTATTTCTCTGTTAGAAAATCTATTAATTTAGAATATTTTGATCTTAAATATTCTTTTTATTCAAAACCATGGATTATTTCCAAATTTAATATTTACAGGTTACCCAGATGTGAACTTTTCTTTCAGAGCCTCCTTATATGAATTAAGAAAAGAATAAGCCTCTTTGGTCAGATAATCACATACTCAGATTGCAAAGTGCAATAAATAATACCTTATAATTTTCAAAGTGTTTTCACATAACATTTTTTCACTTGATCATCAAAGCAATTCAAATTAGGTAAGCAGGTCAGTATTATTTTTGTTTCACAGAGGAAGAAACAAATAGAGTCCTGCACCACAAAATGATGCTTCGGTCAACCATGGACTGCATATAAGACAGTAGTCCCATAAGATTATAATAGCATATTTTTATTGCACCTTTTCTATGTTTAGATACACAAATACTTGCCACTGTGTTATGACACTGCTTACAGTACTCAATACATGCAGTGCAGGTTTGTAGCATAGGTGTATAAGTGACTCTGTCATGGTCACATAATGACAAAACTGCCAATATGCATGTCTCAGAACACGTTCCTGTCCTTGCTAACAGATGCATGACCGTATTTAAAGTAGGTAAATGCCTCAAGGCCATGAGGCTGATGATGGAAAGAATTAGTATTCATGTCTTCTGACTTCCATCCAGGCCTCTCTACACTATTCCAGCTCCATACTGGATCCTCAATTATCCTGTTTAAGTTTTTGTTGAAACAAATTCTCTTCTACAGAATTAGCTCAACAAACCACACTTTAACATCATGGCGAGGAAAGGACTGGAGTGGGGCTAAAAAGGCTGAGCTTTCATCTTGGCTCTGAATTAAGTACCCTGTAGCCCTGGGCCAGGCTCTCCAGGGCCCCAAGTTCCTCGGTATAAAGGAAGTAACCACTGCAAAAGTGACTATAGAGTTGAAACATACATACTTGGATGCAATTAATATAGCTGAATGCAACATAGGGAGGGATGGGAAAGGAGGGTAGTTGTGTGTGTGTGTGTGTTTTGAGACGGAGTCTTGCTCTGTCGCCCAGGCTGGAGTGCAGCGGCACAATCTTGGCTCACTCCAACTTCCCCTCCTGGGTTCAAGTGATTCTCACGCCTCAGCCTCCTGAATAGCTAGGATTATAGGCATATGCCACCACACCTCACTAATTTTTGTATTTTTATTAGCGATGAGGTTTCACCGTGATGGCCAAGCTGGTCCCGCCTCTGCCTTCCAAAGGGCTGGAATTACAGGCGTGAGTCACTGCCTGTAATTATTAGTATTTATAAAGTCCTGAGTTTACCATTGCCCCAAGAGGATGAGAATTCTTTGCATGGTGTTTGAAAATTATATCACTGCATCTTCGATTCTTACAGAAATTACAAAAAGCCTGGGCACTTCTCGGCAACTATCAGAACCAAAAACAGGGAAGAAATCTATATGTCTGCTAAGGTGAAAACAGACTTTCTCTGAAATTAACTTGACATCTGGTCAAATGGTGTAAAGACATTCACCAGAAATTTTCATTTATCAAAGTATAATGAATGTTTTCTTTTTTCTGAGATGGGGTCTCGCTCTGTCACCCAGGCTGGAGTACGGTGGCATGATCATGACTCACTGCAACCTCTGCCTTCCGGGTTCAAGCGATTCTCCTGCCTCAGCGTCCTGAGTAGCTGGGATTACAGGCGCGCGCCACTATGCCTGGCTAATTTTTGTATTTTTAGTAGAGACAGGGTTTCACCATGTTTGTCAGGCTGGTCTCAAACTCCTGACCTTGTGATCCACCTGCTTTAGCCTCCCAAAGTGGTGGGATTACAGGCGTGAGCCACTGTGCCCGGCCAATGAATGTTTTTTATGTGCTAGGCAATGGTCTGATGAATTCAAATAACGTAAAGTTTATTTCTGTGCTAAAATTCCACAGTTCTATACAATACTCTGATATGACATCAGGAATGGCCACAGTTAGTACAGGATTGATCATGAGATTTCTGGCATTGCTTCTCCTCGTACGTAATGAAAAGATCAGACAGAAGTCTCCAAACTCTACGTTAACTGCTGTTCTGATTCACTTGTCACTTCATACCTGGAATTTAGAATCACAAAGAATCGCAGACCCTTATTTTGTTAAATTCTTACGAAAAGCTCTTTTCTATCATTAAAGTTAAATAACTTTCGTATGGACATAGCAATCGAGCTTATTGTTCCATTAATAATAGCGACAGCTAATTAACAGTGATGACTGATGAATATGGGAGCTGTGAATAGTCTGTTACTTACTCATTTTACATCTACTGAATGACTCCTTTTATTAAGGTCTGGGCAAGAGAGTCACAGAGATTACTTTTGGCACAGAGAAACTATGTTATTTGCAAATTAAAGCTGGAATGTTTAGGATCCTCATCCAAATTTTTAGACTTATAAGCTCTGGGCAGTACCTTGCATCCCTACTAAAAGGAGTTGTGAAAACAGATGGAAAAGAAGCATTGCTTATAGGTAAACTACATAAATGGCTCTCACACATTTGAATGATTATGTTTTTCTTACTTTTTTTTTTTTTTAAGACAGAGTCTCGCTCTGTCATTCAGGCTGGAGTGCAGTGATGTGATCTCAGCTCACTACAACCTCTGCCTTCCAGGTTCAAGGGATTCTCCCGCCTCACCCTTCCAAGTACTGAGACTACAGGTGCCTGCCATGCTTGGCTAATTTTTGTTATTTTTTTGTAGAGATGGGATTTCACCATGTTGACCAGGCTGGTCTCAAACTCCTGACCTCAAGTGATCCACCTGCCTTGGCCTCCCAAAGTTCTGGGATTCCAGGCATGAGCCACTGTGCCTGGCCTGAATGTTTATTTTTTAAATGGATGTAAATGCTATAATGATTAACAAAATACAAATTGATCACCTCTCCAGTGATCCTGATCCCCAAGGTTTGAGACCCAATCTTACTTCTCCCAATTCCATCCTAGTTCCTGAAGCGAGACTCCAAATGCCAAACAATGACCAGGACTCCACCGCCCGTGGACAGACATCATGGCATGTCCTGACCTTCTGCCTGATTCCTAAATAGTGCCTCACCCCAATTCCACATGGCTGGGTTCCACCTGCCAGTAGTTTACTCTGATACCTTGTAAGAGCCCCCAGTGTATGCCCTTTGGACAAGAGAGTCTGCATCCCAGCTGGACTGTCCTGCCAAGCCCAGTGCTGTTCCTGTCAGGCACGGAGCCAAGCCAAGCTGTGTGAAGATATGTACAGACACTCCAGAGAGGGAGGGCCACGCTCTGCACCTCCTTCCGCTGGAGCCAGGAGAGAATAACTGAGATCAGAAGCCAGTTTGGGGAGGGCAGGTGTGTGGCTCACGCCTGTAATCCCAGCACTTTGGTCAGGAGTCGAGACCAGCCTGGCCAACATGGTAAAACCCTGTCTCTACTCAAAATACAAAAATTAGCTGGCCATGGTGGTGGGTACCTGTAATCCCAGCTACTCTGGAAGCTGAGGCAGGAGAATCACTCAAACCCAGGAGGTGGAGGTTGCATGAGCTGAGATGGCGCCACTGCACTCCAGCCTGGGCCACAGAGCCAGACTCTGTCTCAAAAAAACAAAAAACAAAAAACAGAAACAAAAACAAAAACCCCAAAAAACAAAAACCCAAACAAATAAAAAAACCAGTCTGGGGACTCAGAGCCAATTCAGACAAGCCTGGAGCTCTAACTTATTAAGGCAAGTGATGACCAGACTAAACTGTCGCCCTCTCTCCAATCTTCGGCACTATGGCCAAGCCACAACAGGTCATAAAAAGCTGGTTTTGCCAAAAAATGTTGCCCCACGACAATATGGCATACTGCTCTCTACGCTCTCATGTGACATTTCTAATTGTTCAATAGGATTTTAAAAGTTCATATACACCCTGGAACACTACACAACCACAAAGAAAACAAAATCATGTCCTGTGTAGCAACATGGACTCAGCTGAAGGCCATTATCCCAAGTGAGTTAATGCAGGAACAGAAAACTAAATGCCAGCTGGGCTTGGTGGCTCACGCCTGTAATCCCCGCACTTTGGGAGGCCAAGGCGGGCTGATTGCCTCAGCTCAGGAATTCGAGACCAGCCTGGGCAACATGGTGAAACCCCATCTCTACTAAAATACAAAAAATTAGCCAGGTGTGGCGGCGGGTACCTGTAATCCCAGTTACTCGGGAGGCTGAGCCAGGAGAACTGCTTAAACCCGGGAGGCGGAGGTTGCAGTGAGCCAAGGTTGTGCTACTGACTCCAGCCTGGGCGACAGAGTGAGACACCATCTCGAAAAGAAAAAAGAAAACCAAATGCCGTATGTCCTCACTTATAAGTGGGAGCTAAACACCGGGTACTCATGGACATCAAGACGGTAACAACAGACACTGGGACCGCAAGGCAGGAGTTGGAGGGAGGGAGGGGAAAGAGGTGAAAATTGTTGGCTACTATACTCAGTATCCCAGTGATGCAATCAATTCACCCGAAACCTCAGCATCGTGTAATATACCCAGGTAGCAAACCTGCACACGTCCCCCTTTAATAAAGTAATAGCTGAAATTATATATAGCGAGAACTATCACATGAGGCTGCACAAAAGCACCAACTTGCTCACAAGCCATTGCAACCTTACACAAAATAATACTCCTGTGAGGACATCTGCCCAGCACCTGCTTGCCTGTCCAGTTTAAACTGGTGCTGCCCTTGTTATTGATCCTTTACTCAAGGATCATTATGTGAAAACAATAATGAAATCCTCCTCATTTTTCCTTTAAACACCTTTGTCATCCTTTACCTCCCTGAATACACACACAGTTTACTCTGGCGGGTATATTTCCATTGCAATGCCTATTCCTGAATATATATATATATTTTTGAGACAGAGTGTCATTCCATCACTAGGTGCCAGGCTGGAGTGCAGTGGCGCGACCTCGGCTCACTGCAACCTCTGCCTCCCGGGTTCAAGCAATTCTCCTGCCTCAGCCTCCCGAGTAGCTGAGGCTATAGGCGTGTGCCACCATGCCCAGCTAATTTTTGTATTTTTAGTAGAGACAGGGTTTCAACATGTTGGCCAGGATGGACTCGATCTCTTGACCTCATGATCCACCTGCCTCGCCCTCCCAAAGTGCTAGGATTACAGGCGTGAGCCACTGCACCTGGCCCAATATTTTCTTTAAAAAAAAAATAAATAAAAGCTCTGCACACTGAAGACAAAGATGCTGAGCAGGTAAGTATTTGGCAATATTCTTAATTCTGGTACAGCTGGGAAGGGAAGGGAGGGCCTCTGATATGGATAGAAAATGGAAGGAAACCAACTTTTTTTTTGTTTTGAGACAGGGTCTTGCTCCTGGCACCCAAGCTGGAGTGCAATGGTGCAACCTCCACCTCCCAGGTTCAAGTGATTCTCCTGCCTCAGCCTCCTGAGTAGCTGGGATTACAGGTGCCTGCCACCAGGCCCAGCTAATTTTTGTATTTTTAGTAAAGATGGAGTTTTGCCATGTTGGCCAGGCTGGTCTCGAACTCCTGACCTCACGTGATCAGCCCACCTCCGCCTCCCAAAAACGTTAGGATTACAGGCGTGAACCACCGCACTCAGCTAAGAAGCCAACTTTAAAATCAGCCATTTTACATTTACTGGTAAATCTCAAAAACACGGAATGATATGGACTTCTATTAGCATGTGAGAGCTACCAGGAATAATCCTGGGCCTACACATCCTATCCAGGTGGCCTATAGTTTTACACCAACAAAGGTACTAAGTTAGTCCTCATCTAATGGGGCACAGTGGGCCCTACAGACTCCCACATGGAAAAGGGACAGAAAATTCCTGTGAAGTGAACTCATGACACTTCCCTGGAACTGTCACTAACTGCCAGGGAAGGTATGAGGGTGTTGTTTTAAAGTCTGCTGCAAACACCATTGCTTTTCTGAATGAGGCTTTAAAATGTAAGCCATTCCACCGTACCACGTGCCCCAAAGCTTTGCCAGGAACCACTGACCGGTCAGCATTGTGATGAGGGGAAGGCTGTTATCTTCCGGGCTGCCCCAGTAGCCAGCCTCTCCAAGCATGTTCCTGTCGAGCACCTGATGGTAGAGCTCCTCAATCCAGGCCGGGGAGAAGACCATCAGCACGCCGCTGGACTGCACCTGCTTCATGAACTCCTTCTACAGAGAGATCACATGAGAAGGTGACCACATAACACCCTGCTCATGAGCAGACTCCTTAGTGCCTCTGCTGCCTCTTCATGTAACAGAGCCCTGAACTAAACCAAGGCTTGTGTATTGGCTAAGGGGCTGGCAAGTGGGGAGAAGCAGAGACGGAGAATTCCCAAATGTGCTGAGGTTCCCTTCACTGATGACATTCACTTCACTGATGACACCTTTTGACAGATACGTTGCAGAGGGATTAGAGAGACTGCATTTTACATTCTTACTCTTGGATGTGTGGAAGGGTTTACAGCTGAACTGCACAGATGTCTTTAACAGAGTAACAGAGTTTCCTTTTCTAAGAGTCCCAACAGCAGCAGAGATAGAATGCATTTCTGCAGGAATGTGCACGTTTCAAGAGAGACTTTACTTATGCTTATGAAGTAATCACTTACCTTTGGGAATTTACAATTTATCAAGCAAACAAATGACTGTGGATTTCCTTCACATAGACCCATGGATTATAGGCTCAGGAACTGATAATAGGGTACACCATGGAGTGGCTTGCTCCATCACAGGAACAAGGGACAGAAAACTTACCACAGGACAATCAACATTCTCACTGCACTCCTTACAGGAGGTGCTTATAAACAACAGACAGTGAGCTTAGTTCTGGGTCAACAGGTCTGGGAACATACTAGAATATGGTGAAGAGTTTTTATAAGTGCACACCTTCAGCCAGCCATGGTGGCTCAGGCCTGTAATCCCAGCACTTTGGGAGGGCAAGGTGGGAGAATTGCTTGAGCTGAGGAGTTCAAGGCAAGCCTGGACAACATAGTGAGACCCTGTCTTTACAAAAAATAATTTAAAAAATTAGCCAGGCATGGCAGTGCACATCCCAGCTACTTGGGAGCTGAAGTGGGAGGACCACTTGAGCCCAGGAGTTTGAGGTTGCAGTGAGCCGTGCCATGATCACCCCACTACACTCCAGCCTGGACAACAAAGCCAGACTCTGTCTCAAAAAAAAAAAAAAAAAAAAAAGCACAACTCATTTTCAGCAAATTCCCTGCATACCTTCTGATCTGCCTTAACATGTCAGTGATGTGGTTTTGAACATGCTTTATACACACGTGTTTAATAATGTTACTGGATGAAACTACTAGGTTGTCCCTAGGCAACCATTTCCAGGACCTCATGTCCACATGCTCTTCACTGGAGCCCAGTGAGTAGCTCTACACTCCCGGTGCTGGGCAACCGTGTATCTGTGCCCTCCTATATGTGTCGTCTCCTTCCACCCCCTAAAGTCCCACTGGCATTACCCCCAGCCTAGAGCAGTGTGGAACAAAACACACTGTGCCATCTCACTCAGGGCACTGTTGCTAGGCGGTACACCAGGAGGCCACAGCCTGCCCTCGGCCAGTCCAATGAGGGCCGGCACACTCACCATCACGCCTGGTGACAGGGTTGGCCGCTTCCTGTAGTAGTCGCCGTGGGAGAGTTTCAGGTTGAGGAGCAGGGCGTAGTGTGCAGCTGCGTAGAGGCTGTCTGCGTTCATCAGCATCTGGAAGCTGAGGCTGCTGTTCGCGTCAAAGCCAGGAGAGTGCATCATGCCTGAGGGAGAGAGCCAAGAGACTTTCGGGGCTGTGAACAGTGTTGGCAAGGCTGGCTTCCAGAGAGCTACAAACCCAGCATGATAGATACTGCATCATACAAGACATTTCTTTTTTATTTTTTTGAGACGGAGTCTTGCAGTGTTGCCCGGGCTGGAGTGCAATGGCCCAATCTTGGCTCACTGCAACCTCCACCTCCCGAGTTCAAGCAACAAGTACCAGGGATTACGGTTGTGTGCCACCATGCCCGGCTAATTTTTGTATTTTTAGCAGAGACGGGGTTTCACCATATTGGCCAGGCTGGTCTCGAAGTACTGCGTCGTGATCCACCTGCCTTGGCCTCCTCAAGTGCTGGGATTACAGGCATGACCTGCCACGCCCAGCCATCCCTATGAATTTTAATGAATATGTAAGTAAGAAGATGTGGACCAGAGAAAGCTTTCAAAGTTGAAAATAATTCAAGATCTCTGCCATATTTGAGGACAGTATAAACACTTTTTTGGGGGAGTAAGCATATATATTATTCCCATAAAATCACCTTAGACAATCAAAGGTTAGCCATTACCCCTGCCTTGTAAGACAAGGCAGAGGAAATTCAAAACAGTTGAAATTTTGAAGCTGCCTCAAGAGGTTTTCTACCAAGAGCACTTTGTGATCATGGACTGGGGTGCATTTTAAAAGGAAGGTCAGATTGCAAGTGAGATCTGAAAACTACATCTTTGGTTAGGACATGAGCAGTGTACCTCAGCCCTCATGGTCCATGGGAACCCCTAGCACTCTCAAGGTCCTGGCGGGGCTGATTCCAGTTATCTGGAGGAGACATAGGGCAAAAGACCAGTCTCCTTCCATGGTAAAACAGAAAGCAGCATTCAGGGTTGGGTGTTTAACTATCTTGGATCATAGATGAAAGGTACAATTGAGTCTATCAACAAGAAAGAAAAAATGAATCTGTGAAAGGCTTTCATTTTAGACATCAGCAATAATTCCTTTAAAAATGTTGGAACCAACTACTATTTACCTTGGGTTGTTTTGGAAAACTGAGCACTTGCTCGGATGCTGAAAGTGAAAAAGGCAGCTCATGTGAGTGTTGACATGGAGACCAAAATCACCAGCAGAGAAGTGACGAAGCCCTGGCAGGCACCGCTGGTGGCGATACCCAAGAGGAAAGCATTTGTTGCACTTGTTACGAGTCATCTGTTGATACCACCCCATATCTGCATGCAGATTAATTTCTTAAATTACAAATAGCTGGCAAATTTGTGACTAAAACAAAGTAAGGTTTATTTTGTCAACTCAAAGAAAACAGCCATTTTCTTGCTATAGTTCACTGGTGATATGGATAATAACGGAAACATGATAAGAATAATTTATGAAATGCTTTCTATTACCTAGAACCAATCTCTTCTCATACATCATTTTCTGATTCGTAAGAAAGGTGCCCCAGAGACAGTAATTTGCCCAGAGTTACACGGCTCAAAATCAGCACAGGTCTTTTGGGCCCACACTTCAGGTTTTTGCATTGGCCGTGCTGTACCTGCTTCTAATGTCTAGAAAAGATGTTGCCATATCCTGTACTTCTCTAATCGGTACTCCATTTTCCATTCATCCTTCTGATTGGCCTCATTGATGTGTTATCCAATTTAGAGTAACAAACTATAGGAACTATGACCTCTAACATATTCTGACTCTTTGCATTGCCCAGTGTTCATTAACTAAAGTTCATTCTCTCCCTCTATAATGAAGATGTGCTTTACTGTGGAAACAGGAGGATGGATCACCTACTTGACTGCTTACTAGGGAAAGATTAGCTACAGGATTAGCACAAGTGACCTCTAAAAGTCCCTTCCATGTCTAAGAAAATTTGATACTTCTTTTTTGGATGAACATTAATTTAGAACATTGAATCATACTGAAGAGTATAAAAAATAAGAACAATAGTCCCTACTTCTCCCCAAGGCCCAATGACACCTCTAACAGCAAGACTCACTTCCTTGTGTGTTTGAAAATATCACAAAGTGAGATCACACTACATATGCTGGACTGTAACTTGATGTTTTCTAAAAACATGTGTTAGATGTGTCTTGATATTGACACTTATGGGTGTGCTTCATTCTTTTTTAATGACTGTGCATATGCCACTGCATAGTTACGGGGTTTATCTGATTTTAACGCTCTGTTGATGGACATTTATGTTGTTTCAAGTATGACAAAAGCTGACATGACTAAATGAAAATATACTTATTTATTCTGCTTTCAGTACACACTTCTGCAAGTGTACTGAAAGCAGAATAAGTATGTTAAGTTTAATAGATACAGTCAAACTGTGTTCCAGACAGATTTATACCAATTTTTCCACCTACCAACTATGCACAAAATACTCTCACACCCACTCTCAGCAACACTGGGCATTATCAATTTTCTAAACCTTCGTGATAAGATTACACAACTTTGCTTAGTCACAGATTTATTTAAGTCTATGGCTCTAATTTTTACATAACATTACTGCTTTATCTTCTGATAGAGGCTGCAAGAAATTAGAGATTTGGAAAAAGGCACAAAGAAGAAAATAATCTGTTATAACACCATGCTGAGATAAGTAGTGTTAACATTTTAAATCCTTCTTTTCAAAATTACATTATAATTTTTCATATCATTAAATATTATTGGAAAAAGATAATTTTAAGTGGCTATTTAGGCTGGGCATAGTGGCTCACACCTGTAATCCCAGCACTTTGGGAGGCTGAGGTGGGTGGATGACCTGAGGTCAGAAGTTTGAGACCACCAGCCTGGCCAACATGGTGAAACCCCGTGAACCCTGTCTCTACTAAAAATACAAAAATTAGCCAGGTGTGGTGGTGCACCCCTGTTATCCCAGCTACTCAGGAGGCTGAGGCAGGAGAGTCACTTGAACCCAGGAGGTGGAGGTTGCAGTGAGCCTTGCCATCTCTCCATTGCACTCCAGCCTGGGTGACAGAGCGAGACTCCATCTCATAAATAAATAAATAAATGGCTATATAATATGACAAATGGATGTACCATAACTCATTTAACCTTTCCCTTATTTTTGGGCAGTTAGGTTATTCTAATCGTTTTTGCTGTTAAGTAATGATACCATATACGTTTCTATCCGTAAATCTCTGCCTGAGTTTCTATTCCTTTAGCGTAGGTTCCCAGGAGCCAATGAGATGCCAGATATCCATCGGTATGTTTCAGTCTGTCAGGACTTTGAAAACTCATACCTTTGCTGGGCTACAGTTTTTCAGCCACCATGGTGTGGTGTTTTTTGTTAGTTTGTTTTTTTAACCAAAGCTAACCAACTCCAGAGGTTTTTGTGTTCTTCAACAGCAATTCCTAAATCATTAAAAATCCTCCAAGAGAAGCATGTGAAGAACAGCTTAAAGACCCACCAGAGGGAGAAACTGAGTACACTGCAGTTAGCAGGAATGGGTATCACAGAGGCATCTTAAGTCATATTTGCAAAGAATACTTAAAGACACGAGAAATATGGCAACACAATATTAAGTAGAAAGTAAGTTACAAAATTACACATATGACACATTCATTGTCCCCATCCCGGTACTGTGCAGTGCAATGAGCATGCTGTCTGGAGCCAGATTCATAGTCTGGTATCATCTTTTCCTCGCTCTGTACATACTTGGATGACTTACTACTTAACCTGTGTCCCAGTTTTCTCATCTGTAAAATTAGGATAATAATACTAGGTACTTTATGGGGTTGTTATGTGTATTAAATGAATATCTGTAAAACCCTTAGACAAGGCAGGGCATATAGGAAGTGCCATGTTAGATTAGCTAGTATTATTATAGATACATGGAAATAAGCACATCCATATGATGAAAAATGACTGCAAGGAAAGATGCCAAGATATTCCAGAGTCAGCTTTTAGGTGGTATGATTATTTTGTGTTGTCTTTTTTTTTTTTGTAGGGACATGGTCTTACTCTGTTGCCCACTATATCCTCCCACACCGGCCTCCCAAAGTGCTGGGACTATAGGAATGAGATTTTGTATGGTTTTTATAGTATTGTATTCTCTAAGCTTAATATTCCACAATGCCAGGTGTTGGTTGAGCATTCTGTTAGATTACTTATTCTCCATCCCTGCTTTCAGAATACTTCTCTTCTTCCATTTACTAAAGTGAGCAAACAAACTCTCATCCTTTGAGGCTCCTATCATCCAGCCAGATCTTCCACCCATCCTTGAAAGTTTCCTCCATGAGATGCCAGACACAGCCACATTCACTCACCACCCTGGCATGGCATCTGCGGCCTCCTCTTCACCCCATTGCCTCCTGCCCCTCCTGCCATTATTCTGTACCACCTCAGCCTCTAGATGGCCAACTCATCCAATGCCAGGTTCTTTTAGAGTCTTGACAACCATGCCATCCATCATTTCCTCTATTCTGCCTCTTCCCACCCATGGGATCCTATAGTAACACTCGGAGTCAGTTCACCCCACTCCAGTGTTCTTCCTGCAACATCACGACTTAGATGGCCCACTCTGACTGGAATCTGTCTGTTGGCTTGCTCAGTCACTCACACTACAGCAGATTTTGGATGAATCCTCACCTTTCCCCTACTGTACTATTGCATTTCATTTGCAGACTAGATAAAGTAAGTACCACTGTTTATCATATTTACATTACAGGTAGGCTATGTGATGCCGGGAGAGGGTCAGTAACTTGCCCGTGGTCACAGCTCTTCAGTGCTAGAACTGGGTTCTCATGTTAGATCCCAGAAATGGTTAGAGCCCAGATATATGTATATATGTATATGTGTGTGCCTATGTACAATTCCTGAAGTTAGAGCTCAGACATATTTATGTCTACATAAACTTCCTGAAAACTGGCTGAATTCTCCCCCTTTCTGTCGGAGCAACATTCAAGAATGGAAGTCACCAATGACATTACAACAAGGATAACTCTGAATCCATAGTTTTTAAAACAAAATACGTGCTGTATTAGAAATTGCTCGTGACTATATAAAACAATTTTCTTCTAACTTAGTAACAGAATCATGACTTTACTTGGGCTTCCAATGTGCCCTGTCTCCTAGGAGGGGCCAGTGAACTTGAGGTTGTTGTGTGGCGCTTCCAGAGAGCTCCTGAAAGCAGCCATATTTAGCTGTCCGGTGGCTCCTTTGCTAGCCTTCCCATCCTTCTTGCCAGGAGCATGGATGAGAAGGCAGCAGCTCCGCCAGCACCAGCTGTCTCCGTTCATGAGGAAACTTGAGGATGACAGTCACCTACTAACAAGAGTAGAGCAGAAAGACAGGAGCACCTGGGTCCCTGACCGTCACGGAGCTCTGGAGAGCAGACCTCAGATTCAATTTAGGGGAAAGGAAATGACTCTCTTTCCTTTTGTAGTAATCATCTGCATTTTCTATATACACAAACAAAGCTAATCCTAACTGACACAGACAGCATAACATACCCATTTATTTATTTGAGGTTTTCTTCCTGTAATTTTACCTTTTATACTATACAAAGACAGCAAGGTAAACTTGTATTTGCCTTCTTTTGAGGCATCTAAACCACAGAGCCAAAAACTGAGGCTGGCAACAGCATAGATGCCTTCCTGGTTGTGTAGTCACAAAGTCAGAGCTTCTCCCAGACACTCAGGCCCATTCCTCAGAGGGTGAAGAGACAGGGGAAGAAGCAGTGAGGCAGAGAAGGGAGGGCAGGTGGGGCAGAGGTTGCAGGTCTGTGGCTACCCACCGCCTGGCAGTACCTCAAGGTTGGCAGGGCCCCCGAGGAGGGCAGATGCCGGTAGCAAAATCATGGGACCCCTAGGGAGCCTGTGACCAGAGATAATGGGGGCTCCCTGGTGATGTAAGAGGTGAGGGGCCTCCCCTTACAGATCCCACACAAGCTCCAGCTTCTGGTTTGACCCTGGGATTAGAGATAAAGAAAGGGAGAGACCAAATGTTCTCCCTGCTTGGCAGGCTGGGGGGGTCTAGCGTCAGATTGGTTTTAATGTAAACAAATAGATACATCTTGTACAACTGAGATTCATACTTGCTACGCTACCTTTTAGGAAATCTGGTACTTTATAAATATCATATTGTTCACAGTAAGACTTACATTTGGTCACAGTACGTCTCAAGACTGCAACTGAAAACCACTAATCTAAGGAACAGCAATCCAAAGTCAGTGCCCATGACCCTTTATCCACGGCCGTGCAAGGCTGGGGCTTCCTTTAATGCTGAGGAGCCACCTTACACAGATGCCACTTGGTTCTATCTAGGATCAAAGAGGCGTTTCTGCAGTGATCACAGCTCATGTCAAGCACTATCTTTATAAAAAAAAAAAAACCAGACTTTATTTGCCTGAACGTTTTCAAACGTTCAGGAGTTGGACTCTATTTCCAAATTACAGACCCATCACTCTGTGGTCCTGTTACCAATCGCTAATGCTCTTCCACCACTGCTGTGGTTCAACTGGCGGCACTGATCATATGAAACTTTCATTGCTTTGCAAAGAAAGCCTCTCTTGAATCCTGTAGAATTAAGGAGACTTATCTCAATGGCATATTAGCTGTCTGAGGATAGGAGTCACTGAGAAACACTGAGTAACTGTGATTCAGCCGACAAAGCAGCCCCTTCATAACAGGGTAGGGATGAAGGCTCGATGGACGTTATGACAAAGTGAGGTTTGAAGCTTTTGACATCAAAATAAATAACGAGTCAAAGAAATGGTTTATAACTCAGGGAGTTTCTTTCCCTTCTCCCGCTCTTCTATTTTTACTTTCATAACTTTCTCTTAGAGGAACAAAGGAAATCTGCCATCTCCCTGTCTCAGTAGAGCACCAATGTTTCTCTTTTGTTAATTTTTAATCACGGAAGTGGCACTTGTAAGGGGAGCAAAAGGACATGCCTTATCCAGAGGTGGACATGGGCCAGCACCCAGTGGCTGGGATGTAGCCACGGCGATGATCAGTGCCACCAGTTGAACCACAGCAGTGGTGGAAGAGAGTTAACTATTGGGAACAGGATCACAGAGCGACGGGTCTGTAATTTGGAAATAGAGTCCAACTCCCGAATAGAAAAATATTGTCATGTCACTAGAATTAAACAGATCTACAACTAAATTACAGTCAACAAAAATATTTGAAAACACCCAAACATCTGTGAAGACTCTTTTCAATGTATTGATTTCTATGTGTAAGAAATAATTTCATAAAATATATTTGGTCTGACGGGAAATTTGCAGAACTCTAAAATTTGGGCAGTCTGCAACATTTATAGGGCCATATTCTGGCCACATAAAAAATTCACATAAGCCTTGTTTTGCAGGTACTATAAATAAGTGTTAACTTGAAAGGCACAAAAACACAAAACTGAAGACCTGCTTTAGCCTCAGATTTCAAAAAGACTTTGTTAGGATTAGATTTCTTAATTCTAATAAGAAACGAGGGAGATCCTCTGGAAGTCAGTTCTCACTACTGTGACAATTCATTCACCTGGAATTACCGGGAACATGTTGATAAACAAGAAGTTATCTGAGAGCTAAATTTTATATATTGTGCTGAAACTTCTGCAGTGGAGTTATTTTTTATGGATAATTTTATTTTTTCTTAAGGCAGAGTTGCTTTTTTGCCCAGGCTGGAGTGCAGTAGCACAATCTTGGCTCACTGCAAACTCCACCTCCTGGTTTCAAGCGATTCTCCTGTTCTCCTACCTCAGGCTCCTGAGTAGCTGGGATTACAGGCATGGATCACCACGCCTGGCTTTTTTTTTTTTTTTTTTTTTTTTTTTACGTTGGGGCAGAGTTTTGGCAGGTTGGCCAGGCGGGGGGCGAGCTCCGAGCCGGAATTGATATGTCTGACGTGGCCGGCCG